>PVJA010020927.1:0-36231 GCA_004027025.1 Myocastor coypus | reverse complement strand
AAAAAAAAAAAAAAAAAAAAAAAAAAAAAAAAAAAAAAAAAAAAAAAAAAAAAAAAAAAAAAAAAAAAAAAAAAAAAAAAAAAAAAAAAAAAAAAAAAAAAAAAAAAAAAAAAAAAAAAAAAAAAAAAAAAAAAAAAAAAAAAAAAAAAAAAAAAAAAAAAAAAAAAAAAGAAACATTGGAAACCGTACAGAATTATACTAAACAAAAAGAGGAATTTGGTAATGGTTGTAGTACATAATACGATCTTTAGTCATTTAGATTACCTGATGTAAACATGCAAAATTGGAGAAAGTAATAACTGTTAAAAAATATATTAATGTTTATTGAAAGTGTTAATGGTTAATTGTTTGATCAAACTTATACACCGATACGTATTAATCTAAACTGATCCAATGATGAAAATATGTAATATAACCATTGTTAAATTTTTCTGGTTTTGAAACTCTGTACTATATGTAAAAAAAATTAATTAATTTAAAAAATAAAGAGAGGATAGATACAGAAAAAAAATATTAAGCATTAATGGTCCCTGTCAATAGACCAGGAGAAATAGACAGTTTAATAAATACTTGCTGTTAGGACTCCCTGGCATTTGTGTTGCGTTGCACTGTGTATTATAATGTACTGGACTATATTGTATTCCCTGATGGAGGTGTTTTCTATGAAGCCCATGCTGGCCTTGAACTCCCCGCAGTCTTCCTGGTTAAGCGTCTTGGCTCATCTTTCTATTTTCTTTTTACAATGTTGAACATGGAACTCAGAAGCCTCAAGCTCACTAGGAAAACATGCTGCTATAAACCTGCATCCCCAGCCGTTATGTTATAATGATTTTGAGACGGAGCATCCCCAGTTTATCCTGAAGGACCTGGAACTTTCTAGTCCTCCTCCCTCAGCCTCCCGAGCTGCTGGGCTTACAGGGCTTACAGGCATGTGCTACTCTGTCAGGGCATGGCCACTTTTATGGAGTCAATATGAAGTGATATGAAAATTGTAAGCTTTAAGATCTGAGACTTTTTTTTTTAATGCAGAAAAATTACTGCATCCTCTATCCAAGACCTTGATACTTGAAGACTACTTGAAGATAGTGATTTTGCAAGGCAAAAACGATATGCAGGGAGAAAATGACGAAGATAGACGCGCTGGCAGAGACGCAGACATAAGTCTGTGTTTAACAAAATTTGATATTGGTTACATGATCACACGAATCTACTCATGGAGAAAGAGAAAGAGAAAAGACACGACATAAAGAGACTCCCGGCTGCCAACTTCAGAAGGACGGCATCATCCCAAATCATGGAGATGGAGGCTAGCTTTCTTTTAAGCTTATTGTTATTGCGCAGCTTACATACATGTTGCTTTTTTGTAGAAGGCATATGTATCTCACCAAAATGACAATGATTTCAGTCTTGCATACACACATAAGCACATACACACACACACTCACACACACTCAGAACTATGGTTAAGGACACATAACTTGTACACAGCATTGGTATAGTATAAGGTAGTAAGCTGGGTATGGTGGCACATGCCTGTAATGCTAAGACTTCAGAAGCTGAGATAGAAGGATCACTGTGAGTTTGAGACCAGCCTGGGCTACAGAAGGGAGTCCATAGGCCAGCCTGAATTGTATAGAGACCTTGTCTCAAAAAGAAGAGAGAGAGAGAGATAGAATAAGTTAGTGCACCACTGTGAACAATGCTCTAGAATTTCCCTAGAAAATAACAAATAATACAACACAGAAGTTGTAATTGCATGGTACAGCACTTGTCTAACCTACAGGATGACCTCTGTTTGACACCTAGGACTGCAATTAATCAATGAATGAATGAATGAATGAATGAATGAATCAATCAATCAATCTATATTTACCTCGAAAAGTTGATTGACCCTATAATCCGCCTACTTATCCTTGTACCAGGTTTAGGGCCAAAGGATACACATCGAACCGGAATATCAACAAAACACCTGCACATGCGTGCTTCATGCGTGTGTGTGTGTGTTATGTGTGTGTGTGTATGTGTGGCTCCAAACGTCCCCCTGTGTCAAGGCTGAAGCCCCAGCGCAGAATATAACCCAACAATCACGTCTGACTCCTATCAGCTGAGGCCACCGGAAGGAAACTGTCATGGCTACACAGTCCTGGCTGGACCGCAAAAGGGAGGCAGAAGGCCTAGAAAACACGCTCATACGCACACCCCAATTATCTCGCCGGCCTCTCTCATCACCCCAACATAGCACCAGAGACAATGCCATCAGCCCTCATAGCCCCTCGACTTTGGATGTCAGGAGAATGTGCTTAAAGGCAAATTGGCTTCCTAAAACTCACTCGGTCCGCGGTGGTAGGGCAACCGCAGGAGACACCAGGCTGGGGCGAGCCGTGGCCTCTCCTGGGAAGCCTGAGGCTGAATCGTCTCCCCTCAGAGCTCCAAGCACCCTTTGGGTTACATACTGAGGTAGAAAGATCGGTGCTACTTCCTTGCCGTCATCTCTCTCCGTAGAGAGGCCGACAAAGAGAAGTGTGATTTTTTTTGGGGGGGGGTACAATCATGAGATGTCACAGATTTTATGCAATTAATGCTTTCCTTAGCTATTTTCAGACCTCCTATTAAGAGCTATTCTTTCTCTTTGGCGCACTCCTCTTAACCCAATTAAACCCAATTAAGTCCTCTGCCACGAGTGTTCTATTTCCCCCATGCTTAATTATGCCTTACTTAGCTGCACTGGCTGACAGCGTGGTCTTTGCAATCGGCTTACCCCAGACTGAGCCACTTATGCCAAGGGCTGGGGAGATATACAAACTCCTAATGGGGAATTATCGCCACACAGATCCCTCAAGGGGAAAGCTACCGAGAGGTGAGCACCAGCTGCTGGCTGAGGCTTCGTGGATCGGGGCGCCCTGTGGCGAATCTGGCCAAAAGGATTTGAAGCAAATAAATAGGGAAGAATTTGCACGTGCTATCTTGGTCTTTGGAGTTCCTGAAGTCTTTACGATGATGCCAGGAGTGGAGAGAAAAAAACAGACAGAGACAGAGACACAGAGAAATACAGAAACAGAGACAGAGAGAGAAACAGAGACAGAGATAAAGAGAGACAGAGACAGAGAGATGGAGATAGAGACAGAAACAGAGACATAGGCAGAGAAACAGAAACATACACAGAGGTAGGGACACAGAGACAGAGAAATGGAGAGACATACACAGATAAACAGAGACTGAGAGAGACAGAGACAGAAAGAGACAGTGAAACAGAGATGGAGACAGAGACAGAGACAGAGACAAAGAAAAACAGACACAGAGAGACGGAGATAGAGACAGAAACAGAGACAGAGAAACAGAGACAAAGAGAGATAGAGACAGAGAAAGAGACACACAGAGACAGAGACAGAGAGACAGAGACAGAAACAAAGAGAGACAGAGAGATGGAGATAGAGACAGAGACAGAGACAGAGAGACAGAGACAGAGAAACGGAGAGAAAGATACACAGAGAAAAAGGAAACAGAGACAAACCCAAAAATAGAGAGAGACACAGGACAAGAAGCAGACAGAGATAGACATACTGAAACAGAGACACAGCGAATGTAAGCTCTTTTCCCGAGGCTCATACAGATTAGGTAGAAATTCCCACCATTTCCAGTGGGGTCTCATGTGACCCTTGTTCTGTTTAATTGATTTCACAAATCAAAAGCTTTCAGGAACCCAGGGAAAATTCATCAGCTTTACAGACATCTCCAGAAGGCCAAGAACCGAATACACTGCCCGAAAAAAAAAAAAAAAAAAAAAAAAAAAAAAAAAAAAAAAAAAAAAAAAAAAAGAGCAAAAGCAAGTCCCAGGAGATGGGAGCGAGTTGAGGCGGCAGGACATAGGCCCTTGCTCTAAGGTCCCTTAGTGGACATGGCCAGATGTAGGGACGGTCCCCAAAACCCTGGCAAACAGAAAGACCTCCAAAACCCAAGTTAAAAAAAAAATGACTAAGGAACGCCACCCACCATTCAGGAACGAGACCCAAGGATAAGGTAATAGAGACGCTGCCACAGACCAGCATCACATGGGCTTAATGAGTTATCTTGTGGAACTAAAAAGTGGTCTGGAGAGCAAAGCTTTTTTTTTTTTTTTGTCACTGGCTTGTCACTAAACAACACAGGGGCCCTGACGCTGGGAAATGGGGTCTCACCACGCTCAGTGGCTTTAATCAGGCAGAAGGTCCTCTGGAAATCTGCAGAGTGCCCCCGCTGGAAATGGTACAGTGTTCTATTGATAACTGCGGGCGCTTGTTAGAACGGACTCAGTCCCCTGCACGTTAGGGGGCTGGGAAAGGCCGGACGATCATGAATGGAAATTTCGGCTTTGGCACAAGCATCCTGGACGGCACAATGACTGTCTAGAGGCTGTCATGACGTCTCCGGCCCTTGTGCTCAAGGGCGCGGTGATGGCGCAGGAGGAGTTGGAGGAGTCTCCCTTGGATAGAGCTTCTCCCTAAGGACCCACTTCAGAGGAAAGCCCGGGAGAAAACGGGACCCGAGCAAAATGACATTCCATTCAGCCTCCTGGCTGGTGGCACAAGCAGGGGAAGTTGGAACAGAGCCTCTGATAGGCACAGGAAACCCCACTGTAAGGGAAAGCAGGCGAAGCACAAAGGGCCGCATTGTGTGTCTGTGGGGACAAAGAGACCAGAACAAAGGCGGAAAACAAGCAGAGACCAGAAAGCGGGAGAAGAGCATTAGGTCAGTGCCCTGTGATTAAAATTTCCTGCAAAGGGCATTTTGCAGAGCTGAAAGCCCAAGGAAATAAGCTCCTACCGGTGCTATGCTTTCTGTTATTTTAATCGACAGCCGTGGATCTAGGTAGAAAGATAAAATACCAGCCGACCAAGTTGTAATTAGAGAAATCATCTATGTTGCTGGATGTACAGCTCCTGCATTGTGTTATATTTTCCAATATTTAGGCCAAAAAAAGAAAAGCCTGCCAGGCAAGACAGTATTTCCAAGCCAAGTCAGACTATCTGGGGCCCGATGTCCTACCACCAATCTTTGTTCATTTCCCCAGGGTATTGCAACATGTAGAGGACTTTGAGCATGGGTGTAAAGAGTGTGGACAATATGTTTTTCCCTCTATCTCTGATTTGTTGTACTTGGCTTGGCTTGTTCTGTATTGTGACCAGCTCGGCCCACCCTGGGGTGGGGCTGGGGCAGCAGGTGGTGCCGGAGATCGAACTGCCGTCCCTAAAGTTGCCTAAGCTTGCCTAGTCAGGCGCCTTAGACCACTGAGCCATCTCGCCGACTTGTAGTACTTTCTTTTAAGGAAAAAAGAAAACAAACAAACAAACAAACAAATATGAATCATGCATGCCTGCCCTTGATGGTGATAGTGGAATTAATGCGCTCTCTGCAGAGAAAAATGGCCCCATGTATTTCTTACCATTTGTGTGTGTACCGCAAAATTTTGGACATGTTCCAGGACAGTAAATTCAACTCAAGGGCTACTTCACTGAGGTTAAATGCTTCGCTGCTCTTTCTTTCTTTCTTTCTTTCTTTCTTTCTTTCTTTCTTTCTTTCTTTCTTTCTTTCTTTCTTTCTTTCTTTCTTTCTTTCTTTCTTTCCCTGCTTTGCAGTAGGCTCTGTGCCTTCTGTTTACCCAGGACTCAACCGGGATCTGAGCCCCTTGCAGTTTCTTTTGTTCTGGCCATGGTTTCTTAGACTCATTTTGTTTCAGAGCATTATTTATTGTGTTTCTCTGAGGAACACAAAAGCGAACAGTGCTTTTCAGAAGGGCGCATAAGAGATAAATCTCTTGAAAAGTTACCTGACTAAAAACATCTTGATATTTTTTTTCCTGCACCCCCACAGTTTGAGTCAAAAGCATCTTTCTATAAAACATAAATCACTCCCACATCTACATCCCAATTAGGCACAGGAGAACAGTACTGCCATTGGACTTTTGCCTTTTCTATTTGCTTAATGCTTTCAAATGCAGATAAATCCTGTATTATGTGTTCACATGCTTCTATAAAAGTAAATTGTAAACAACTAAGCTTTTTCATGTCTTCTTGTAGTTTGTCAAATCACGACAAGAAGAGGTTTCTGTATTACGGCTTCACTTAAAATCCTATCGAAAAATGTTCCAAAGGGAATTTTTTTTTCTTCTTCCTTGGGCTGCGGAGATAGCTCAGTAGAATAAGCGCTTGCCTGGCAAGCGCAGGGTCCTGAGTTCACTGCCCAGTATTACACACAGGAAAGAAAGAAAGAAAGACAGAAAGAGAAAGAAAGAAAGAAAGAAAGAAAGAGAGAAAGAAAGAAACAAAGAAAGAAAAAAGAAAGAAAGGAACTTCTGTGTCCCATCCTTTAGGAGGGATGTGCAGGGTTCTATGGCACTGTGGTTCTCTAATCATGCGGACGTTATTCTCGTTTTATGCCTTTGTCCAAAGTCCTTTGCAATCCACCGTACACAGTCGTCTATATTTTACCAAAGGAGAACTCTTTGCCACGGACAGAGTTCACCATTATGCGAACATCTCAGAACACACATAGAAAAACAAAGACAGATACAACTTTACAGGCTGGTGACGTGCTTGTGAGCGAACGGGTCATTGTCCCCTGCTATCTTGTCCCCTCGATTTTCATACATACGAGCTAGCAGTGAGTTTATGGGGGTACTAGGAACATCAATGGATTGCTATAATCACTTGCATAGTTAAATATACTGTTACAGGCTGGGATCTCTATGCCAGCAGTGACTGATGTCTGACCACTGCGGTCTCCCAGGCTTGCCGCTTTGGGGATGGTATGTAGACTCCTGTCTCACAGACCTGCTGCTGTGGGGAGCCGCGCCCTGCAGACACCAGCGATGCGGCTCACAGGACCATTTGATGCAGACATGCCCTTGGGCCTGCGCACGTAGGCCCATGCTAAGAGCACTGGGCCTCGAGCTAGCTGAGTCCTGGGGACAGCCTGCTGGTCTATCAACAGACCAATGCCTCAGCGAAGTAGGATATTTTGGACTTGCGAGGTAGCGCAGGGGAGTTAGTGCCTGCCCAGCCAAGCGCAGGCACCGGGATTCGATCTTCTGCACCAATGTCGTGCCAGTCCAGTACCCCCAGGTGCACTGAGCCAGCCACTGAGCCAGGCGTGGTGGCATATGCCTGCAATCCCGGCGCTGGGGAGGCTGAGACAGGAGAATCGCCCTGAGTCTGAGCTGCCTAGTGAGTCCCCCTGTGCCAAATACGTTAAGCAAAGAAAGCATGGTAATTATACGTGATGGCTACAGCTGGGAAATAAAGAAGGTGCTATGGTTTGTGTCTAGGTGTCCCCCCAAACCCTCATTAAGTCATGGGGTGGCCTGTGGAATTGGTAATTGATTATTGTGGAAATGGGCCCTGCCTCTCCCCTGGGGCAGGTGATTTGCATTTCAGTGCAGGGAAAGACCAGAAGTTAGCTGGTTGAGGTACTGCTACACTCTCACGTGAGTTCTTGCTCTTTGCCAGCCGCCATGAAAGGTCGGTTTCTGTCCCCTGCCTCTGTGCCTTGGAGCCAGCTGAATCTGGACTAAAACCTCCAGTAACTGTGAGCTAAATAAAACCTTTCCTTCCCTCACTTTGAGTGTCAGGTGTTTTTCCCAGTGACGAAAAACGAGTAACAGAGACCGAATTACAACGCTGAGTCATTCTCAGGAAACTGGTCAGGTCTTGAGATCTCAAAGCGAAGACCCATCGTCTCCAGGGACCGAAACGGTTGGGTGGCCAAAGGATCTCCAATGTGAGAGACACACGGTGTAAAGGATGTAAAAGGCGAGCGAAAGAGGCGAGTTAGGAAGCAGGCATACAGTCTCAGCAGAGGTGTGGAAGGAACTGGGCAAAGAAGAGGTTCAGGAAGGTCAGAGCGATGAGACAACGATGCGCACATGCGCACAAGGCCCCAGCTAAACGCCAGCAATCTCTAGACCTCATAAATCTGTAAATGAAAAGTAACACTAGCGTGCCTCGGTCATTTAGTCACAGCAACGGAAAACTGAAGAACGCGGCCCATCCCCGTTTCTTCCCGCGTAATAATTTGATATGCTGCGATCCAGCCTGAGTCACCCTAAGTGGAAAACGGCCAGCATGAGCGCCTCCCTGTTGTAATATTCGCCTTTCCTTTCCCAAGGGCCGGAAAGACAAAGACGTTCTCAAAGAGCATGAAATATTCTTGTCCGTTTAAGTAGGAAAAAAAAAAATTCCCTGCCCCGTTTTGCAAGCAATCCAGACACTATAATCTAAACTGCAGACGTGGTGATCAGTTTTAGCATGTTCTGCACAAACCCACCACCAGGATGTGAGCATTTTTACATGCGTAAGTTTGCAGCCAAACACCTCGCCAATTTGTCTAAATAATAGAGAAAGGATTAACCTTGCAGAGCTTAGGATTAGAGAGGTAGAAAATGGAGTCACAAATACATATATAGCTAAAGGCACAGCGTATAGCTGGGGAGTAGCAGAAATGTTGAAAGTATTTGCATTTTGAGACCATGCAACTCTAGAAAACCCGCTATTTATTTATTTTCATTGGGAACTGTTTCCTATCCATTATTTCATTTTTCTTTTCTTTCTTTTGTGTTTTTTTTTTTCACATTTTGTATTTTAGGGAAGGGTCTACAGGGTGTTCAGAGTCTCTCTACTAGAATGGACTCCCAGCGATCCCCCTGTGTACAGCCTCCCAACAGCTGGGATTACAGCCGTGCACCACCACGCCCAGCTGCAGTGCCCTCTCAGCATGACTTGGGGGCAGGGCTGGCACAGCAAGCCTGGGGAGGGAACCCCCAGCCCTGTGCCTGCTTGAAGGAGCTCCAATCTGTTGAGCTTTCTGCCCGGCCCTCGTGTGCATTATGTCATATACTTGGAGCTGGAGATTGGCTACTCAGACGAACATGTCTCTGGGACAGAGAGACCGAGTCCTCTGCTATGAGCCGCCACGTTTTGCGCTAAATAACTGCCGCCAGGAGTCTGCTGGGCTGTGCTGCGTGGACCGCCGACGCCTGCTCCTGCTCTCTTGTTCTCCATACTGGAAATGCTCTGCTAAAAATAGTGCTGATTAATCTCTTTGGCAAGCGCAGCGCTACTGCATTTGGACACATAATTTTTCTAAGTGCATCATTTCGGAGTGGTTTTGCATCTCCATTCCCTTTCAGACTTTAAGGAGAGCGAGTGCTTGCACTCTTAAAGAGGTGGCTAGTCGTGCTGTCCGCAGGGTCCACCAGGATCGCCATGACCGCGGAAGTGGTAATTAGGCAGGAATACGTTTCCCGGTCAGAGGCAGGGTTTTCTCATGTGGTACCGGTCAGAAGTGTATGAAAGACCACGACTCTGATTAATGAGAAATCGGATGCTCTGGGTCACACAACAACCTGAACACACGCACACACAAATACACACACATACACATACACACACACACACACACACACACACACACACACACATGCATACATACTCACCAATGTATATGGTCCTATGCACACAAGGGATCATTTCTCTACGCCATTAATGTCTAAGCCATCACATCTTGTTTTAGTACCACGATACGCAACTACTCAAATTGAAATAATTTAACCATGGCACGGTTTGAACTTCAAAGACTCTGCACAACATTCCTAATAACAATGATAAACGATGATGGTAGTCGTAACTACAGTAGGGTCTTGGACATAAATCAACCTCTCCCCCACTTGGAGTCCTTAGACTGCTCCAGCAAAAGAAGATATTTAAAATAAAAGTCATGGTCCTCAAAACTAAAAAATAAATAAATACAATGACTGAATTTTGCAAGAATATTATTTACAAGATCATGAAGTCAATACATTCACTTGTGAAGCTCCTCTTAGAGCAAGTTCTTATCAAACTGACTCCATGATGAGATTTCAGTAAATTCCTGGACAGCTTACCTTTTGATGATGGTCCTGGCTCTCTCTCTCATTCTCTCTCTCTCTCTCTCTCTCTCTCTCTGTCTCTCTTTCTGTCTTTGTCTCTCTGTCTCTTTCTCTATGTCTCTCTGTCTCTGTCTGTCTGTGTCTCTCCCTTCTGCCTCTCTGTCTCTGTATGTCTTTCTGTGTCTCTGTCTCTATCATTCTCATCTCTATCTCTGCATCTCTGGGAGTTTGTCCCTGCTTAGCTTTGTTTCTCTACCTATCTCTCTCTATGTCTGTATCTCTGTCTGTGTCTATATTTTTCTCTTTCCAATATTTGTGTGTCTGTGTCATGGTCTATCTCTCTCTATCTCTCTGACTCTCTGTCTCTGTCTGTCTCTCTCCCACCCTCCCCATCCCTCCCCAACTCCTAGAATTTTGATGTCATCAATCAAAGTAACAGCACACTAGACTGGCACAGTGCCCAGGTTCAATCCCCGGCAAGCCATGCCTGCCCCACCCTCCAGGGCGTGCTGAGAGGGCGACTGAGACCGGGCATGCTGATCGGCATGATACTTCAGATCTTTAATAAGAAGGCTCTTTACTCCTATGTAACTATGACCCTCTGAGTTTGGTATCTTTCTTTCCTAGTGATCTGCCTACTCCAGTTTACCTGCAGAGCACAGAGGGGAGACTTCAGTGTGTCTCTACCTATGGGAAACAACAGCAAAGGCATTAAGAGAATTCAGGTTGCTAAGGGACACGGCTTGCCCTGGGGAGATTTTCTGAGGCTCATCCCATGAGTCTTTCAGAGCAAAAAGGCAAGGACTGCAAAGAAAGAACCAGAAAAGTTGTTGCGATCTTTTTGGTCAACACATGACGTGGCCAGCTGCATGCTGCAGCTGTACTAGGAAGCTCAGGCTGGCCACATCTGTTGGACACAGTGGCTGAGAGAATTGCGAGGCTATAGAGCATGCCTGTGAGAACAGCCAACACAATGAACAAGTGGAAGATACCACTGCATGCAACTAAAACCATCCGTACAGGCGAGGACGTCATCAGGAGGGAGAAGAGACAGGAATACATGCTTCTGGGGCACTCATAGGAAAAGCGACTAATGACGGTGTAGATAAGGAGCTCAGAAACCACAAAGGCTCCCATTTACAGTGAAAATCAAAATAAAAATAAGACCAACAGATGATAACAACATGCCATGCATCCATTAACTGTTGGCGCCGTCCTACGAATCTGTTCTAAAACTGTCTCCTTGCTAGTTCTTTTTAATTACAATTAATAAAAAGTAAATTTAAAGACAAGAAAAAAATAAATAAAAAAATCGGGCGACTGAACTGAACGAACACTTTACGAGTGCAAGGGTCTCGGTTGGACGCCTGGTACCACAGGCCAGGCCAGGCCAGTCCCAGGATGGTGACCGCCAAAAGCACGTGTGTTGGCCCACGCTTATAGTGCCACTGCGGGAGGGGCTGAGGCGGGAGGACCACCGGGACTGCAAGCTGGATAGCGAGACCCTGCACTACATAAGTCAATGAACAAGTGATTTTTTTTTTTTTAAAAAGCACAAGGAGATTCCATCTCCGTCTGGTTAGAACGGCTATTGTCACACAGGATAAATATAGAAGTAAATAAATAAATACTCTTGGTAATTTAGAGTGAGCCTGGGAGATAGCTTAACAGAGTAAGAGCTTATCTGGCAAACACAGGGTCCTGAATTCAATTCCTAGTACCACAAAATAATATTAATAATAATAATAATAATAATAATAATAATAATAATAACAATAATAATAATAATTTGGAGAAAAATGATCATGACATATTGTTAGTGACAATGTAAGTTAGTTTAGTCACCATGGAAAACACAAGGGAAGCACCCCGCCCCCCCCCCTGAAAAGTACTCCATATGACGGGAACCCAGAATAAATAAATAAATAAATAATTAATTAATTAAAAACAGGCATAGGTGTTCCATTGGCAGATAGAGGAGAATTTGAGCCAATACTGATTTAGAAAGAAGTCATTATGTCTTTGTAAAGGACACAATTCTAGTCAAAGAATTATAGGACTGTTGTCTAAATATCGTAGTCTCCCTAGTGTAAGAACCTAAAAGAAGAAATAAAAATGGACAGGCAGAACGCAGCTGAATGGAAGTCCAGGAGTTTA
The DNA here is from genome assembly GCA_004027025.1 of Myocastor coypus. NCBI lineage: Eukaryota > Metazoa > Chordata > Mammalia > Rodentia > Myocastoridae > Myocastor > Myocastor coypus. The sequence goes on along the minus strand of PVJA010020927.1, from coordinate 24,176 downwards.
AGGTTAAACAAAGAAGTGGCTGTAAGCAGAAAACATAGGAAACACTGCAACAGAAAACGATGCACAGGATATATTAGATAACACTCCTAAGGACCTACAAAAGGTTTATCACACTGAAGATAGCACTGTGTAACACGAAAACCATGCTTGGAATGCCTGTCATTCTGGTCTTTTAGATGTGCGCTGCCTCTGACGTAATTTTAGTTACTGCTATGCTCTCTCTCAAGGAAATGGTTGGTTTACAAGGAAACAAAAATGGTATTAAATGAAATAAGAAATCAGGAAAAATTACCAAAGGAATGACAAGCTACAATTTTGTACCTACTTAGATTTCTAAATTCCAGTGTAAAAATGTGGAACTGCTTTTATCACATATTATAGAGATTTATTAGAATATAAATGATTGATAGATAATACCAGTTCCAAGTTAAATCTAAGTTGTTTGATACTCAGAATGATACCGATGTTAAGTTCAAGTACCTACGTTATAGTGTAGGTATCACTTAGTATCACGAAGCTTTTCTTGTGGAGGTTTAAGAATGTAAGTTTATAGACCAAAGATTGGAGAAGAATCGGGAGGCATAGCATGGAATTGGCAAGTGCCACAACGGGTCCATTACTACGTGTCAACAAAATACAAGAAGCAGAGGTCTCCCAGGCACTGGTTCATGGCTCTTTTCAGTAGACCAACAGAAATCAGTAGTAGAGGTATCCCAGCCACCCTGAGCATACATCTACGTTTCCCTGTCCTTATCTATATCTGACCATCTGACAACTGCTTGAAGTTAACAGTGTACAATGCCGTAACCACTGTTAGATTCTGACCATCTCATTCTCAGAAAATAAATACTATGTGTACAGGAGGCTGCCTGTAAACACTCATATCAGTATACGCTGATGCAATGCAGGGTCTGAGCCTTATTGTATTCTTTTTTTTTTTTTTTTTCTTGTTTCATAACTTTTGTTTGTTTATTTATTTATTTTTATGGCCGGCTCAGCCTGCCCTGAGGACAGGGCTGGCGCAGCATGTGGTGCTGGGGATCGAACTGCGGTCCCTGCAGCCGCCCAACCTTTCCTAAGCAGGCGCCTTAGACCACTGAGCCATCCTGCGGGGCCCGCCTTATTGCACTCTTCGTGTCATTCACTTCCATGGCCTCAGTAGTGACTCTGTGTCCCCTGTATCCCCGTCGTTCAGGTTCCTTATTAAAGGAAGAAATGATCCTCCAATGGAAGGCAGGTAAGTCACTGGAGAGAGAGAGAGAGAGAGAGAGAGAGAGAGAGAGAGACAGGGAGACAGAGAGCCGGAGACAAAGAGATAGAGAGACACATAGAGAGAAAGACACACACACAGAGACAGAGAGAGACGCACAGAGAGGAAGACATAGAGAGAGAGAGACAGAGGCAGAGAAAAGACCAACAAGCAGACAGACAGAGACAGAGAGACAGAGGGACAGTAAGACAGAGAAAGAGACAGAGAGATGGAGACAGAAATAGAGATTGAGACAGAGACAGAGACAGAAGGAGAGGGAGAGAGAGAGAGAGAGGTTCAGAGGCACAGAGACGGAGACAGAGTAGTCAACAGAGATAGAGAGACGGAGAAAGGGAGAGACAGAGCTAGAAAGGAAAGAAATAGAAAGGTCAAGACAGACAGAGACACACACACACAGATACAGAGACAGACAGAGACAGAGGCATAGGGAGACAGAGAGATAGAGAATGAGAGAAAGACAGAGACGGAGACAGAGATGGAGACAGGCCGAGGGCCATCGGCATAGCTGCTCCAGCAGTCCAGCGGTTCCGTGCATGCGTGGCCTTCAGAAAGTCCCAACTGCTGACGGCCTTTTTCTTCATGATTATTATTTTAAATGTTAACTTTCCTTTCTGCACGTTATTTTCAAAGCATTACTCTTTAGTATCTCCCCGGAGCAGAGTCCAATCATCCACCACAAGGTTATCAGGTCGTTCCCAGCACAGCGTTCACGTTTTTTTCTCTTGAAGGAAAGCAAACGCAAAGCACTCTTGAGTGGGCAATAATATTCTCTTATGAAGTGGTGGTATTTTTGCTTGTCTCTCTCTCTCTCTCTCTGTCTCTCTGTCTCTCAGCAAACATAGCCCTCTCCACTTAGGAGGATACTTAAGCTTTGTGCTTGCAAACCTGCCAAGCACACACAGTCACCGCGTCATTGGTCCTAGCTTGACACCAGTGTGTGTGAGACTCCTGGTACTTTCAGCAGGTATTGGTTCAAGAAAGCCTGAGGCAGTTACTTATTCCTTTCTAGGAATAAGTACATTCCTGTACATTCAATCAGATTCGCACGCAATCCAGCATAAAGAAATAGACTTAGAAGACATTAATGACTAGGGAAGCTTCTTTAACTAATATGTGATTGTCCACATTTTATGTCAGAACTAATTCAATGGATAACTTTGGACAATGTAGGTAGCACACAGTACTATCGTAAGGCGAGACACTTCCAAAACTCCAGATAAAGTCCCTCAGCCCAGGGATGTGGCGGGGGGTAGGTATCATGACGGCAAGACTGGAGCCTGGTGGAATATAACTGACTTTCTATGCCCAGGGGAACGCTTTAGCCTGGTAGAGAAGGCAGAGTGGATGTGAAGCCGCCGGGTCTTCGTGGTTAGGGTTGTAGACCACCTTTATGTTCTTCGGGCTCCTGGGAATAGTACTCGAATTTAATCTTCACTGCCACAGCCCAAGAGAGCAGATTCATAATAAAAACTTAGTGCTGTGCAAGTGGGACATTTCTACAGGTAAAGATGAACTCAGTGGCATGGAGAGCGTCTCAATAGACCCTGGTGACAGTTTTTTAAAATACAGCGTTTACAGGGTCTCACTCTCCAGGTCAGACCCACAGCGATCCTCCTGTTTTCAGCCTCCCAAGCACTGGAGTTACAGGTGTGTGCCGGAACGCCTAGGCTCAGTCACCTTCTCAGCGAGCCTTCCTAGGGATGGGAGTGGGGATCGAACCCTGGTCTCTTGTGTCTGCCTACGCAGGCGCTTGAATCCAGTGAGCTGCCTGACGTGCACCCTGGTGGCTTTTTAAGAAGAAGGACGGCGTGCAGAGAGCGGATACGCACACATGCCTTCGAAGGACGCCCGCAGCAGGTGCGCCGCACCAGCTGTGGTCTACTCCAGTGAAAAAACTCTCCCCAAGTTAAGCCCCACGGAATGTTCCAGAAGCCCTGAGGAAAATCTTGCATTAACAGCTTTTCCTCTGAACTGACTCTGTCGGACACACAGGATAGCACAACACAGGTCAGTGCAGTCTGTATGTCACTGTGTTCTCACAAGGCTAAGGACACATGGGCTCCGGTGCCCAAAGCTTGCATAGAAATTACTTTCAGGCGAGCACAGATCTTGCAGAGGTCATCAGCGGCTGAGCGCCGAGGCAGGGGTGACACTGTTCACATGAGGGGGGTGCGCCAGGCACAGGCGACTGTTTCAGGTAAGTGGGCTACCATGGACTCCAAGGGAGACAGGAAGTGACTTCTGCAGACATGTCACCGAAGCAGAATTCTTCGGACCATGAAACCCTGTATCCAATCAATCAATCAATCAATCAATCAATCAATCAATCAATTTAGGCTATTGAAAAAAAAGGAGAGCAGTGAATTATAAAATCCTTTTAATTTAACCAGGCGTGGTGGCACACTCCTGTGATCCCAGCACTTGGGAGGCTGAGGCAGGAGGATCAGTGCGAGTTCGAGAGCAGCCTGGGCTACAAAAATGAGCCCAAGGCCAGCCTGAGCTGCATAGCGAGACCCTGTCTCAAAAAACAAAAACAAACAAACAAACAAAAAAAAACTTCCTTTTATTTTTTTAAAAATTAGTTCATTAATTAATGTGCCAGAAGCGCTCTTGCTCTATAGTTCTGCCGTCGAACTCTCTATGTAGCCCAGATTGGACTCAAAATCCCGGAGCCTTGAAAAGTTCAATTATTTTAGAATATCTTTCCCAAGTATTTAGCTATTTGTTTTTATTAATTTACTCACTTATGTAGGTGGTCCAGGGTCTACAGGTTCTCACTACGCAGGCAAAAGTCATAGCGAGTCTCCTTCTTACCACTCCCACGCGTTCTATTTAATGATTTAAACCCCGAAAGCCACTACATTGGTGGTGCTTTTAAGAGGGGAGCCCATTTCACAGGTCTTCTACCATAGAAACTGACACGACCTCTCTGTTGGAAAACGATGTTCGAGTCAGGCATGACGGTGGATGCCTGTAAGCACCGGCACTGCCGAGACTGAGGCTGTGAGTTGGTGACTTTGAGTCCAACCCGGGCAACACAGAGAGGTCGAGGATAGAACTACAGAGCAAGAGAGCTTGTGTCACTAAAGGACTTTATAATTCACTGCTTGCCTTTTTCAATAGCCTTGATTGATTGATTAATTAATTGATTGGATGCAGGGTCTCACTACACAGTTCACAGTTGCAGTGATCCTCCTGCCTCAGCCTCCTCAGCCCTGCGATTACAAGCATGCTGTTTTCCGACCAGCATGCTGCGTGGTACCAAGGATCAAACCCCAGTCCTTGTGCTTTGAATGCGGGTGCTCACACTGCTGAGCTACCTCCCAAGGCTTCTGGTCAATTTCGGTGAGCATCAATTTAACCTCAGTGCACCTTTACATTGCTGGGGTTCCAGATCAGCACTCTCCACCCTTTTGCAAAGATTTCTTTAAAAATCGTTGACGAAGGGGCTGGGGAGATAGCTCCGTGGCTGAAGTTTGCCCGCCCGGCAAGGCAAGTGCAAGGTCCTGAGTTCGAATCCTGGATCCATCAGAATAAAAAAATTGTTGACGGCCCCACATCGATATGGGTAATTTGCACAGTGGGTTACAGGTGGAAAACGGATGATTGTAGATGATTTCAGACCAATATTGTCAAACCTGCCGGGCCAACTGCACTTGTCTTTTAAGTAAACGAACCCTATCGTCCCAAGGACAAAGCCAGGCAACTCTTTGGGGCCTAGCGCTTGGGAGGCTCAGGTAAGAGGATCACAAGTTCAAGGCCAGCCTGGACCACCTAGGCAGCTTCTGTCTCAAACAAAGAACCACACCAACAACAACAAAAAAATTGCAGCTGATGGGGCCCAGCGGCAAGATGGCTCAGTGGTCTAAAGCGCCTGCTTAGGAAAGCTTAGGCGGCTGCAGGGACCGCGGTTCGATTCCCGGCACCACATACTGTGCCAGCCCTGCCCTCAGGGCAGGCTGAGCCAGTCATAAAAATAAATAAAGAAACAAACAAACCGAAGTTCTGAAACAAGAAAAAGAAAATTGCAGCTAAGGATAAAGCCATCAGAGACAGACGACATTACTTTTCTTTCTGAGTGTGCAGACATATTTGTACCTTATACTGGGTTTCTTCAGGATGGCATTCCGAGAAAGGGGGATGCAGATACCACTGAATGAGGACCTGCATTGCTCTGGGAATTCAGGAACGCGACCTAAGGGACGGTCTGCAAAGAATTAAATTCCTTGGCGTGTGTGGCTAGCTCATCCCTATATAACCCGGTAGGGCAAGCGCTGCCTGGAATGTGGAGGAAAGCGATCCATGTAACGGAATGCAAACTTCAGAGTGGGTAGCTGTTGGCGGGTGCCAGTTTTGTCCTCTGCCAACCTTCCAAAGGCAGGAGGCTGATGGGGGTGTCCAAGCCTGCAGTAGAATGCTCTTCCCTTCCCGGCACTGCCCTGATCCCAGGGGCTTCGGTGTTCATTTTCTTCCCAGAGAGGACCGATGTGATCCAGGCAATCAATTGCCATTCGAAGGACAAGCCAAAGACATAGCTCTAAACAAGTAACTGCAAGAAAGAGGCGGCTGGTAAAACACAAGTCCTTTCGGAAGACTTCATTACCGATCAGAAATCGACAGTCAAGAATGTGTACTTATTCTGCTGCTATTGAGAAGAGTGGGACCGATGTAAATAAGGTAATTAATAATCTCAGAATCAGGAATGATTAAGAGCACCTTTTACCAGGATGAGGAGAGAGGAAAATGAGAGTATTTTTCCATAGAGTATGAGAGAATTCCTGAGGACATTGGTGCAGAAAGGGCCAAGACCGGTCTAGGCTGGCTGAGGAGCTCTGGACCACGACCGAAGATGTCTTCAGGTGGACAGTATTCATCCACCCCTGGGGCTTAATCTGCCACTGAGAAGGAGAAACTTGGCTTATCTCTTAAAAAAAAAATGGGTGCCATTTGAGACTACAACTGACAACCTTAAACATCACATGGCTCCTTCCCTTCTTGAAAATCCCAAAATATCTGTGAATGAACCACCAAAATAAAAGACAGAGGAAGTAGGAAAAGCATCATGACATCAAGGGAGAGGCTCCACACCAAGGATCCTGAGGAGATTTATGTAAGGGAATGCCGGTCCTAGTTCGACCAGGCTGCACCAAGAATTCTGACTCGCATCACGTCACACTCTGCAATCCATTCTTTGGACAGTGGCCCGACTGGTTCTTGCGTATCACACAGAAAAAAATAAAATAAATAAATAAAGAGTCTGGGTCCGAAACAAGCGTTGTGCTTTTAGTAGTCACTGCAGGAATTGTGGGGGAGGACAGATGCTGAGGATATATTTTTAGGGAAGGGATCGTAAACTATGTGCCCCTGAAAGATGTTCAGTTGCTACTCACTGCAGGTCCCCAGGATGCCGAGTGTGGCATCCGCTAGTGGGCGTGTCTCAGTCCCTGTCCTCTCATTGCTGGGACAAATTCCTGACACCCAAAATGAAGGAAGGAAAGGTTAATTCAGTTCACAGCTGCTGGAGGTTTCAGTCCATGCTCGGCTGCAAGTCTGAGGGGCACATGGAAGAGAGAAGCAGTTCATGGTGGCGGAACAGCAACAACGGCATGAGAGAGAGTCTCTCTCTCTCTCTCTCTCTCTCTCTTTCTCTTTTTCGGGACCGGGGTTCGAACTCACAGCCTTGCACTTGCAAAGCTGGGACTTGTGCCACGGAGCTAGCTCTCCAGCCCCTTCTCGGTCTCTCTTCTAGTACATTCGGGATCTCCATCTCAGGCTCAGTGCGAAGCTCAGACCCATAATCCCAGCAGTACTAAGAGTCATAATCCCAGCCTTGGATTACCCATAATCCCAAGGGAGCATGACTTAATCTCAAACTCTAGAAGTCCCCACCGTGTGACTGTATGAGGCTTTGGGGCGACAACTAGACACAGACTATAACAAGGAAAGAGAAAGAAAAAAACAAAAATAAACAAACAAAAAACAATTCCATTGCCTTCTGATACCAGATACACACCTCCCAGAAGCCTGCTGGCCAGAATTTCCTCTCTCTGCAATTCTCACAGGGACGAAACCTGGACTCAACCAAGCCTGTGGTTTTAACGGCTTGAAATAAGCTTCCTTACAAACTCTTGCGAGGCAGAATTGAATTCACGGCAACAGTCGGTGCTGACTTGAGCAGCCGCTTCTCGTGGATTGTGGCCGCAGTAGCTTGGGGCAAGGAACACACAGTGAGGAGACTGCTCCAAAGTCATCCTGCTTAATCAGATTTGTCATCACACAGGGCCACATGTGGCAACCGCAAGCCATCACTGTGACAGCGAGTGGCCAGTGACACAAGCCAGGGTGGGGAGCAGCCCATTTGAGTGGCTCTGGAAGGCCAGCAAACCTCTCCCTGGTGCACAGAAATTGCATATCTAAAACTCACAGGTGGGCCAGGCGAGTAGCACCGCAGGATTAAAGCACTTGTAAGCACGCGCAGGGGCCTGGGGTTCGATCCCTGGGCCTGCCATGCTGGGCCCACCCTCGGGCATGCGCGGAGACTGCTATTGAGACTGGGCGTGGTGGTGCGCACGTACAATGCCAGCTGTTGGAAGTCTGTAAACAGGCGAATCACTACGAGTCTGAACTATACAGTGAGACCCTGAAAACCCTGTAGACCTTTCCCTAAAATTAAAAGTTGATCACTCAATCAATATGTAAAAATGGAACTCACAAGGGTATCTAAACTCTGGTCATCCACACAAGCCACATTCCAACTTTCATGATGCTTTTTTGTTTTGTGCGACCAGGGTTCAAACTCACGACCTTGCACTTGCCAGGCAGGCCCTTATGCCCCGGAGCTATCTCCCCAGGCCCTACATCCCAACTTTTAAACACCTACTCTATGTATTGATGTAATAGTGAATGCTTTTGCTCGAGGTCTGCATATGCAGACATATCTAATCATGGATAATTGCCATTTGTATTTTAACATTCTCTAAAAACTACATGTATAGACCTAAGATAGCTTGCATAAGTAGACTACTGATTTGTCGAAATGTGCAGTTAGTACTGAATTTTCTTGACCAATTTTTGATGCTTTGAACTGGTAATGTGAGCAACTTCCCTGAGGACAGCAATATAAAGTATTATAATCATTGTTGAATTCTTTTCATTCCTTTTAGTAAAATTTTGAATCCTGAAAAGTTTATTTGTTTGTTTTGCTTTTTTTTTTTTTTTTAACCAGGGATCAATTTCAGGATCATGTTTATGTCACCGTGGTACCTCTCTGGCTTTACTCTCTTTCTGTTTCTCATTTCTTTGCCTGTTTATGTATTTAGGTCAAGGTCTACAGGGTCTCACTATACACAGTGTAGACTCCGCTTTTCATCCTCCAAGGGTTGGGATTACAGGAGTGCCACCATGCCCAGTCTCAATGCCATCTCAGGACGCAGCTGGGGTGGGCCCAGGAAGGCCCAAAATTCTCTTTAAATATATCACAAAGCAGTATGCACTCACACACTCACGTATTAACCGAGTGTGTTGACCGTGAACCGCTCCCCGCTTGGCAAAGAATCACTTCGTGTCCTGAAGAACACGAAGGGAGAATTCATTTTTGTAAAGGGTCCAAGGATTAGCGCCTTAGGGTTGGCCAAGCACTCAGTCCCTGAGACAAAATTTCCGTCTTGGGATAGTTATATAAGACAGCGGCAAAAGCACACGCAAGAAAACAGCATGACCGGTTTGCCATGAAATGCTGTTCACCCAAACTGTGGCCAACTTGGGCGTTATGGTCGGCTTACGCTGAGGTAGGACGTGTACGTGGCCACTCCAAACCGTGGTATTGCGCTTCTCAACACAAAGATACGACCGTTAAGTGGCACTTTTCACTTATGCCGTTGTGCCCTCAAAAGCATGTTGTAATAAAAGCAGTGAACGGCACGTGAACACAGGCTAAAATTTTGCCTCCCTTTGAAACTACAAAATTCATAGGCTTTGCAATAACTGCAGGCCCTCCCCATCCGCATTTTACTTCATCAAACAAAGCACAAATTCTTTCCACTAAAGATGGAAAGCAAGGGACCGAACCTTACCTTCCGGAGTCAAAGCTACTAGAAGCACGTCCTGTCAAATGTGTCAATACAATCAAAGACTTAGCATCCATGGTACTTATAGTATAATAATCAAAATAAATAACTATGGGATGAATGACTTTCAGACAGCTTTGAAAGGGCTGCCTAAATGCAATATACAAAAAAAAGTGATGGCTTAAATAGAAATTTTAACAGATTATCATATTAATTGTCACAATGACAATGTCCCTCTCCTCTCAATAAACTATTCCAGAGTAAAAGATGTATTTATTTTTATTTTCCTCTTTAAATTATTTACACATTAGGTGAAACCATTTACTATTTAGACCCACTATGTCTGATGTATTTCTTTCATGATCCTCTCTTTTTTAATAAAATTTTATTTACTTTTTTATGCATTTATTTGGTGTTACTACAGAGCTTGTACTCATAGGGATCCTCCCGTCTCAGCCTCCCCAGTGCTAGCGTTACAGCAGCGCACTGGCATGCCCGGTCTCGGCGGTCTGCACTGTGTGCCCAGGGTTCTGGGGTTCGGCATGGTACCAGGTGCCAGGGATCGAACCCCGGTCCCTGCGATTAGACTGCTGATGTATCTCCATTGCCCTCAGTATTATCCTGTTGAAGTTAGTGTAGTTTTTTTAAATACAAACATTAACATATCTGTGCAGGTTATTCAAGCTAATGGTCCCTTTCATTCCTAAAATCATTATACCTGTTTTTGCTTCTCAGAAATACATATCAATCCTCAAACCATAAAGATGCGCAGATCTCCTCCGCTGCAATTCCTCTCCCAGTACCGGAAGCAAAAGCTGAGAGCATGCCACCGGCCGGAAGTGATGTCACGAACGGGTGACGTCATAGTCGCTGGCAGGTTTCAAGGTCAGCATTTAATGGGGAACAGCCCCAGGATGAGTCTTGCAAGAATGTTGGCCTCAATCTGAACCGACAAGTCATATGAAACTTTGAGCAAGGAAAATAAATTTTTAAAGAAAGCAAAATAAATGAATAAATAAATAAATAAGATGCACTTTTATTTTCGTACAGCAAAAAAGAATTCCTGGATTTGTCTTAATTAGCCTTATGGTCTCTACTTATGGATATTCTCGTAAAAGGGACTCGAATCTAGCCCTCTATTCCCTATTGTGTAAATACCACAATATTTTTATGTATCCTTTTTTTTTTTTGGCAGGGGTCCCAAGTTTCAAACTCACAACCTGGCAGTTGCCACACAGGCCCTAGTGTACCAGCTATGTCCCCAGCTCCTATCTACCCATTTGTGGATGGTGGTGTTAGCTACTATGCAAGACAAGTCTAAATAACACAGTTTCCTCTCTTCTTGGGAGAAATCCATCACAAGAATAAAGAACTTAGTTAAAGACAGCTCATAGCAGTAGGAGGAATGAGCATTTGCACTGAGGTGTTTTTGTTTTTTGGGGGGACTGAGCTTCGAACTCAGGCAGGGCCTTGCACTTGCCAGGCAGGTAGCTCACAGGACTAATAATAATAATAATAAAATAAAATAAATAAATAGGAGTTGGTGTGTGTTATGTGCATGTACTGATTCCACATTGTATACTGCAAACATGTACCAAAAAAAAAGAAAACAGGAAAAGGGTCAAGGAATGGCTGGAAGGACCAGGGAAGAAAGCAAAGGGGACTAAAAACATTCAAGATGAGTCGTGTGCTCGTACCTACTGCCCACACGAATAGTAAATAACCTCCTACACCCATGTGCTACGAACCCTTAACGGATCTTGGAAACGGAAGAGACTGCGTAGTGTACGGAGACATTTTTCAATGAGTCAGTGATTTCCTAGGTATTCTATTACAGCCTTTGTAGCTGGTTATTTGGCAAGCGTCAGTGTACTTCTTCAGGGCTGAACAGTCTCATGAATAAGAAAGAACGCGCGACAGTAGCGGCTCTTGTGAGACCCCCAGCAGAATTTATCCTAAGTGACTGAACACTGATGTTTACCTGTGTGTACATTTTCTTATGTATTTATATATTTATTATTTATTCAGCTCTCAGACTCAGTCCGAGGGCTCTGCCCGCCTAGCCACAAGCAAGTTGTCCTAGCCACCAACAGTCCTTTTCCCACAAACCCCTGTCCACTGTTAACCAGGGAATTCGCGTCTTTAAACCCAGCTGTGTTTTCTTCTTGTCAGCACAGTCTGTTCGCCTTTGGCCCTGGGATTCCCATAAAAAACAATCCTTGAATTCATTTCTACGCTCTCTGAGAAAAGCAGAAAAACATTTTTATAGAAAATAATAATAATAATAATAATAATAATAATAATAATAATAATAATAATAATAATTTACTTCAAGGAGACAGTTTCATTTGTTGGTCTAAAAAGAAGAGCCGTACCCTAATGACGTGGCAAATGTTTCAGTCACAACGCTCCTTGGGGTTTATCTTTGAAATGTCCTTAGCTCAGATGCTTTGGTAGTGTTTTTCAAATACAGTGGTCCCTCACCTATAGTGGAGGTTCTATTCCAGACAACCCCGCAATAAGCGAAAATCTGTAAAGCAGCAACATTAGATTTAGTGTAGTATTTACATCTATTTTAAGGCTTTATAAATCTTTCCCAGGATCCTATAAACCTCTACCACACTTTGAAAAACACTTCTAAGTGTTCTTAACAATTTCCTAAACTCGTAATCTCATTGTAATTTTAACAGCAGACATATATTGCACAGTACTATAAAATGGTGAAAGTTCTGAGATAACAACTTAGATGACTATTTCTTTGGAAACCCACGAGGCAGTGAGTCAAGGGAGGGATGACTCAATCGTCATGTTTTTTTTAAATACAAGCTGCTGTCTCCTTATCATCAGGCGTTAGCATTATATTGATTTGCAATTTTATTTTTTGCTGCTCCGTACCATGGATGTTTAAGATTTAAACTTGTTTGAACTTCAACAGAGAAAGAAAAAGCCCAGCGATCACATGCAAAATTATTAAAACGGAATAAACACTGGGGTGAGAAAAGTAAAAACAAAAACAAAAACGCCAAAAAAAAGGAAGAATAGAAAAAGAGGTGTATATCTGCACTCAGAGGACACCGTGGATAACAGCATTGCAGATTTAGCTTGGTGTATCAAAAATAGAAGATAACGCTTAATTTTTTTCTGTCTCTCTTTTTAAAATTTTTATGTTTTTGGCCAGTTTTCATGCCAATATCTTGTTATCTCGACAATTCATTTGAAGACAACAATATGCCATATAAGAACCATTTTTTTTGAATCTCTACCATATTGCTTAGTAAAATTCTGTATCATTTTTTTAAAATTACTTTTTATTATTTTTAAAAATAAAAATAAATTACCACGATCATCAGAATCTTCACCTTGTACTCTAATTCTCTCCCATATGATATTGATCTTCCCTTGTTCTGGTATGATAGTTGATCACTTAATTCACCAAATGTAAATATAGAACCACGGAGACAGCTCAAGGGTCTAACTGATTGCCTGGCAAGCACAGAGGCCTGACGCGATCTCTGGTCCTGCATGTTGTACTGGCCAGTGTAACCGGCAGTGGTGGTTCACGCCTGTAATCTCAGTGCTGGGGAGGCTGAGACAGGAGAGTCACCACAAGTCCCAGCTGCATAGGGAGATCCCGTACAAATAAATAAATCTTAAAAGAAAAAGGGAAAAAAAATTAAATGAAAGCAAACACACTTTCAGGAATGCTATGCATGAAATTTTCCTCACTGGCCATTCAAAATTAGCATGGGGCTGAAGAGATAGCTCAGAAGAGTGAAGCTCCCGCTTAGATAAGCTTAGGCGCGGGGACCGTGGTTCCATCTCAGGCATCACACACCTTGCCAGCTCCTTCCCAGGTCAGGCTGAGCCCAGCTCAAGAAATAAAGTGCTAGTCTAGCTTTACATTTTATGCCTGGTGGTTAAGCTTTTCCGCTGGATGGTTAAGTGCAAGTTAAAGCAAGACCTGTATAACAAAACATGGAACATTTGTACCTCCCAAGGTCAGTCAGATCCCCGCAGGATTGACTTTGTAACCATGCATAGCGCTTTGTAGAACTGTTTTCAGTGTCAGCCATCTGGCTGTGTCATGGCCACTGCTGGACGCGTTTGTTCTCTATGAAAGCCTACGAAAATATTTCCTATCTAGATAACTCTCCTTAGGCACAGTATACAGCACTGATCCCTTTCCTCTGTGGCCCCATAATAACCTTGAATGGAAAATTTGGGAAACCACTGATTTCGAGCATGCTATAGCACAGGTTCTCTTATGTGCTGAGTCCTCAATGACCTTGAAAGCCCAGGGCCAAAATATTGGCTATCCTTGTAGCCTTTCTTTTTCTCTAATTTTTGGTGTGCAAACTTATATTTTTAACCCTCTAGAAGAGAAGCTTCTGAGCTGTAAAAGGGTCAGATCAGCAACTTCGGACATCGCCAGTTCTGCCAACAACCCACTGCGATTATGGAACACTGAACTATGTATACAACTACTTTCTCTTAGGTCAATGAGCAGAAAATGTTTGTATTTACAGGAATTAAAGAAATGATCATGCCTACATTCTGGACTCTGTATAATTCCAATGAGGATAACAGTATGCACCGTATCAATTATTGGGAATGTACCATGAACGTGTTTTGAAACTGTCGCATTGTTATTTCTTATTAAAACCAATAGACATATACAAAATAAAAATGAAATAAAATCAGCCCCAACCATCCTAGCAACAAAAATAATTGTAATACAAAGTCACTCAGATCATTCCAAATTGCTACATTCCCTTAACACGGACTGCAAAGCCAGAAATTATTCAGTCAGCTATAAATTAAAATAAAAATAAATGAGTGAAACTGGCGCCAGATGAAATTTTCAAGCACGTATAAGCTTAGGACATTACTTGTACTTCTTAAAGCAGCTGATCTCCGTTTGTAATGACAAAGTCTGCTTGCTCCGAGGGAAGAAAGACACACCTTCCGACCTGAAGATCTGGGACCTATCAGAAACTCAGTAATCCAAAAACAAGCTACACATTTTGCAAACAAAATGTCAGAGTGTCTGCAAGCCCTGTAGCGGTGGCTTGTGTAGTGTGGTGAGGAACAAGATTCTTCGTTTTTACTTTTCCTCAGCCAGGCCATCCACAATATGCAGCAATAAAGGTCAAACTTAGGACCAACACACACCAAACATTTCTCCAAACTGTCCTGAGCACTTTTTTACCCCAACACCCGCTTCTCCAGTAGACAACCCCGAACCTAATTAAGCACGATGACTAGTGGACCCATTGCTCAGGGCAAGGCCTATAACGACCTGTACCTTCCAATGCAATTGGAAACTAAGTGTACGAGGTCCAAAAGCCAGAGTCCTCCCAGATGCCAAGGTTGTCGTCTCCTAGCTCTCCCTCTGCAGTTTATGTAACGCGGCCTGTGGGTTTCATAATATGAGCTGTCCTGTCTTCAGTGTCCAGCCTCGGGCAGACCGATTAATGCCACTTCTCCTTGGAACGAGGACAGCCTGATTGTATTAAAGTGAGTGTTTCTGTCTCTCTCTGCAGATCCAGAAGTTATTACAGGCTCCCCGGCACTGAGCCACTGTGCACAGGGACGATAGCTGAGAAGGAAGACAGATATCTCATAGCGTCTGAGCTTCCTCATTTGTTAGTTCTTTTATGTGTTGCAGAATGGGAAATATAAATTAATGCAAAATGAGTGAATACTTCAGGTGAAAGGGTTTCACATAAGTGTGGCTACTGTGTAGCTGTATGTTCTAGCTGGAAAAAAATAAATGCATGTGTTCATTGGATACAGTTGATAAAATAATTTAATATGATGATAAAGAGAGCTGAGAGATGTCCCTTATGTCAACTGTGATTGCCTTCCACATTTGGCTGTGAATGACAAATTGTGGACAATATATGAGTGGCTGGATACATGATATGGGCAAGTAGGTAGGTAGACAGACGGACAGACAGACAGACAGACAGACAGCAGATAGAAAGCAGGCAGACAAAAAAAAAGAAAGCAGGAAGACAGATAACAGACAGGATATAGATAGATAGATAGACAGATAGATAGATAGATAGATAGATAGATAGATAGATGATAGTATAATGCATAGGATGGATAGAAAGAGATGATTCATAGATGACAGATAATGGATAGAATGAGTAGATAAATAATAGACAATAGATACAAGGAATAGATAGGTAAGACAGATGGACAGACAGATAAATTATATTACATTATATTATATTTATATTATAAAATATCTTTGAACGAATACTAACATTTGAGGATAGAAAAAAAAAAAAAAAAAAAAAAAAAAAAAAAAAAAAAAAAAAAAAAAAAAAAAAAAAAAAAAAAAAACAAACATGGACAAGAACTCAAGAATTCTTCCAGAGTTATTTTTTCTGGAAAGATAGACTGAAGAGTTTGGGAAAAAATTCCCACTACATAGTCCGAGAATCTGAGAAAAAGTAAAAACATTTTGCTCAGCAAAGAGCAAGAGGGGCCAGGGAAATAGCTCTGTGGCACAAGTGCCTGTCTCGCAAGTATAAGGTCATGAGTCTGAACCCTGGTTCCACAAAAAAAAAAAAAAATACAGATGAGTCATCTTGTTTATTGAAAGTGTTAATGTTTAACTGTTTGATCAATCTTTTTTTTTTTTGTCTTTTTGAGACAGGGTCTTGCTATGCAGTTGAGGCTGGCCTTGAGCTCACTTTTGTAGCCCAGGCTGGTCTAGAACTCGCATCAGTCCTCCTGCCTCAGCCTCTCGAGTGCTGGGATTACAGGCGTGAGCTACCATGCCCGGCGCTGATCAATCTTATACACCCATATCTATTAATCTAGAGTGATTCAATGATGAAAATATGTAATATAACCATTGTTAAATTTAATAAATAAATGAATAAATAAAATAAAGAGCAATAAAGATACATAGGGATTTACATAGAAGACATTTTCTATTTTTTTTTTTTTTTTTTTTACTTTCAAGTTGGCTTTTTACCATCCAACAGATAGGAGGATTTTCCTAGGCAGACTTACGTGAGCAGAAGATGCCTAACTTGAAACAGGCTAACAGAGGTGAAGGATTATCATTTATTTATTTATGTTTAGTTTTCATCAGCTGTTCCAACAGAGGATAGGCAAAATTTTAGTGCACAGAGGAAGGACTGATTATGCCAGCAACACAAGACAAGCACAGAAAAGAACGAGGGCAGCGAGCCAGTGCAAAAATAAACCTCTTCAGATTCCCAGGTCCTTTGAATCAGTTCTGTCCTTCAGAATTACTGAGCACTTCCAATGAACAGCGTGTAGAGATATCTGACACTCACACTGATGAACTCAGGACCTTGCAACTTGCCGAGCAAGCGCTGATTCTACGCAGCTACCTCTCTGGCCCCTCGGTATTTATTTTTACTGCCCCTGGACCGTTGTGGTGAAACCATCTCTTCTCTTCATCCCTAAAGCTTGGCTCCAAAAATTGTGTTCTGTGACAACCAAAGCGCGTGCAAGCTGTCGCTCTTGAGGGAGGTGACATTGGGTTTGCACGGAGCCCCGACCCATCTTCCCCTGAGCCTTACATCACAATTGCTTGCGTGTCTCAGAGCACGTCGATGACGCAACACATTCGTCACCACGCAGGGCTACGTAAGGAGCGGTAGCGTGTTTCCTGGAGTACCCGGATGAGGAATGGGCGGGTTCAGTATCCGCGCATGCGCACAAGGTTTTTTGTTCAAATATGTTTGGTCTGAGGCTGGAGACACTGTCAGACTCTGAAGCCTTGGATGGAAAAAGCTCAGTGCCATGTTTTTTCTAGATCAGGCACTTCGGCAGGAATCATGCCTTCGCATGCACAAGCAAAGGATACAGCTCTGTGCCACGCTTGGATGGAATTCTACAGCCTGGCTGCTGCATGTTATCTAGAACGCTCAGGACCACACGGACTCCAAGCATCTTCAGTGTTCATGGAACAGGTCACCCCGTTTCAGGCTGCGTGGTGGGTTACCCAACACTTAGCAACCAAAGAAAGACATTTAGAAAACACAGAGTGCACCTTCCAAGAAGCTTACAATAAGAAATCTGTCCACCTATCCTCCAGTTGAAGAAGAGGAAAGCCCAAGGAGGACCAGAGAGGTCAGGGTGGCAATAAATCAGCGTCAGTACCACGGTCATTAAACACACTTCCTGCACCTGCGGGCTGAAGCCTCTTTGCAGGACTCCACAGCCTGCCCAGGAAGCCCCGGGACACGACCACGCAGGTTAGCCACGGCGCCACACCTTCGGCAAGCCCTTAGTCTCACCACCCTGTCACCCTAGATCCTTATTTGGGACACCTACCATGACGCTGTCTCACTCACAGGCTGCCTTGGGCACTCCGTCCACAGATGTGTACGCCTTTTCCGTCTTCAGCACGTTAATTCCTATGCAATAACATAAAGAAAGAAGACTCTACTTAGCCAAAGTTGTCACGGACCCCATAGCAACTACGTTTGCTCTGAGTTTCCCTACGGTAAGAACGGGCTGGAAGGGGGGTCCCAGCGTGTTGCCGAGCTCCCCAGAAAGGCAGGCAGCTCTGCATGTGGAAGTGCTACCCGCTCTTGCTGAGTTTATCTCCAGACCTCACTCTTAGAGCACACACACGGCGTGGAAACGCAAAGTCAAAGAAGGAAAATGGCTTCTGATGACCAGTAAATATACAGTTGATCAATAAGAATCCTACCAGCATTCAGACTTGGAAGAAGAGAATCAGTTCAGGGCCTATTTATAGGACATCCAGTTTATTTCTGTAAAGGCTTGGGCTCCCTTTGAGGGAGTCTTTAATAAGGAGAGCCAGGCAGGACATCGGAAATCACTTATTTGCCAAGAGGAATGCTCATTCTGCAAAATCATTCCGAGAGGATTGGATCACGCCAAATGAAATCTAACATTATCTTCATTTCTTGGTCTTGCTGTCATAATCAGCATTAGACACTTGGGGAAATGTCTTTTTTTTTTTTTTTTTTTTTTTTAATTCAAGGATAGCAATGTAACAACAGAAACATTTCACAATATTGTACAATGTACCACTCAAAGAATCACAAACAACAAGTGCTGGCAATCTGTCCACACACTAAAGTCCCAGGAATCCAGCTGAGCGTTTGGATTCTAATATTCAGCTGAAAATCCAGAGCTCATGACATAGTAATGTCTCCCAATAGTCCACCTGGAGGCCGAGAGCCCACAACAAAGACTCATGCAGGTCCCGCTCATGGATCTGTGCTGGCAAAGCCCGACAGTCGGTGGTGGAAGGTAAGAAGTCTATGCTGATGGCCTGAAGGATCTGTGTCAGCAGGCTGAGTGACCGGAACTAGAGCCAGAAAGCGATGCTCACGGCAAGCAGCAGGGCTCACACAAAGGTACCACAGGCATCGAGGTCCTTAGCTCCTCTAGTGACCAGAAAAAAAAAAAAAAAAAAAAAAAAAAAAAAAAAAAAAAAAAAAAAAAAAAAAAAAAAAAAACGAGTTCCCATCAGGAAAGCCAAAACAACAGGCTTCTCCTGGAGGCTGGGCAATGCAACACCTTCCCCCTCCCAAGCCAGGAAGGGATACTCAACATGAGTACCACAGCTCCCCAAAAGGAACCATAGCCATTCTTGGTGACAACAAAGGTCTCCAAAGCTCCTGCAGTGAAAAGATCAGCCCAGTCCATCAGGAAAGCCAGTGGGACAAGATCACCCAGCGCAGCAGCCCGAAGGAACTAACAGCTTCCAACAGCTCTTACAGCTTCCTAAACAGCTTCCCTAGCTGCCTGACGGCATCTACCGATGTGCCTCTCGCGCTGCCACAAGCAGTCCTCAAGTGGACCTCCCGCAGCCTGCTCCACGCCCGTGCAGGTCAGTGGAAAGCTGTCCTTCAGCTGGTGATGAGCACCAAGAAGCTACGGTGTAGGCCTCAGGCCACACCACCCACCCTCCTCACCAATGACTTGAGGAGATTTTATTCCAGGAGCAGCTGACGGACGAAAAGCTGCCTTTACAGACACCATGGTCTGTCTCTAAGAAGGATCACTTGCGGCGGGAAGGGAAGAGCCATTTAACATCCTTCGCTGTTGACGTCACAGCGCGCACAACGTCAGCCCCAGACAGAGGAAAGCTTTGGGTGCCTCTGTTGATGAATCAGGATGTTATTAAATTGTCACAAGATATTTTATTTTAATGACCCTCTCTGTTTCCCCTGGCAAGTAGCACATTTAATTATGAATATGCATTTCTTAGATATTGATTCAAATGTCTCTGCACAATGAATTTATAGTTAACTACCATCCTAATTGTGTCTGTTGTCGGCGAGCTTTCTGCAGACAACCAGGGGCTTTATGAGCACCTCTGTTTGTGTGTTGGGATGTACTGGCTTTCAGACGTGAGTACACAGAAGGTACGGGCCGTAGAGCAGGGAGTCTGAGGCGCGGCTTGGTGTATCTTGAATAAAGAGACGACACATTTTTTCAAGATAGCAAGCTCCTTTTTCACTCAAGAAAATACCACTGCTTGGACCTGGCAGGATGGTTCAGTGGTCTAAAGCGCCTGCTTAGGAAAGCTTGGGCGGCTGCAGAGACTACGGTTCGATCCCCGGCACCACATGCTTCGCCAGCCCTGCCCTCAGGGCAGGCTGAGCCTGCCATAAAAATAAACAAACAAAACTTCTGAAAGAAGAAAAAAAAAATTCTTAAAAAAAAAAACTACTGCAGCATACTTCGCACTGTGCAGCAATGTGGTAGGTCAATGTAGAAGGGGCTGAGTACTCTGTAGAGATCAAGTCTGTGAGTTTTCAGTATTAGTTGAAAAAAATGGAATACAGAGAGATATCAGCTTATTTTCCCATGCACAGAAAGCGCTCCAGCCAGATGTGACACACTAGCGAATCTTTCTTAGCAGCCAGAGACTGCACGCTGGGCCACCGGAGCATGACGTGTTTTTTGTCGATGATCAATACTATTGATCAAAAATTTCTGGGAAAAGCAAAAGATGGTGTGGTAGAGTGCCTGAGAAAACTGCTTGGATGTGAATAGCAAAGGCACCTTCTACTGTACCAGTAGTGAGGGAAACTGAGTCATTGGTTTTTTTCTTGAAATTGGCTCCGTGCGACTTAACCTGCTCAGAGTCCCTGTCTTGGTGTGTAGGCAAGGACTCCTGAGGTCCACAACGACCAAGTTAATCACCGAGGAGTACTGTAGAGGCATTACAGAAAAAAAAATGTGAATTGTGCCGGAGGCACTACCTTTTCTCTAGTGCGACCGTAAGTTGAAACTTTATCAATTAAGGTTGGCAGCTTGCCTGAGTTTGGGCATAGGTTTATTTAGGTGCGAGAAAGTCGGATGGAAACACTCACTGTAGCTGGGCGTACATTCTTTTCAACACGTGCCACTGCTTTTCAAGTCTGATAGCACAAGACGGGTGTCCCATGGCGGACGGAATGATGTCGAGCTTCCCTCGCTGCTTGGACTCTGGGAAGAACTTTGTTCTTGGCGCTGCAGTGAGGGACAACTGTCTGGGGGTCGTGCCCCTCGGGGCATACATCCTGCAAGCAACCCTGCTTAGCCTCCTCACTGGGTTGCTATTCCTAAGCTCAGTGCTCATCAGAGTGTCTTCCAGGAGGTGCAGGATTTAAGTCCTTTGCAATTATGTTTGTGTCTCTTTATGTGTTTTCCTGATGTAGATGGACTCTTCTATAGTATAGACTGATGGTATGGCATGACTATCTGAATGCATGTGTGCTCAAAGCTCTCTACCTTCCATAGTCCTCTCTGTCTCTGTCTCTGTCTATCTCTCTGTCTCTTGCTTTGTCTCTCTCTTTCTCACTCTGTGTCTCTGTTTCTGTCTCTTGGTGTGTCTCTCTGTCTCTGTCTCTATTTCTGTCTCTCTCTCTTTCTCTCTATTTCCCTGTTTCTCTCTGTCTCTTTGTCTATCTCCCTGTCTACCTCTTTCTGTTTCTCTCTCTATCTCTCGCTGTGCCTCTCTGTCTCCTGTTCTCTCTATCTCTCTGTCTGTTTCTGTCTCACTTGCTCTATTTCCATCTCTCTGTCTCTGTCCCTCTCTCTGTCTCTGTGTGTGTCTGTCTCTATCTCTCTGTCTTTGTCTGTGTCTGTCTCTCTGTCTCTGTGTCTCTCTCTGTCTATCTCTCTCTGCCTCTCTCTCTTTATCTCTCTGTCTCTGTCTGCATCTGCCTCTCGTCTCCTTCTCTATCTCTGTCGCTGTCTCTGTCTCTGTGTGTCTCTCTGCCTCTCTGTCTCTCTCTCTTTTTATCTCTCTGGCTCTGTCTGTGTCTCTGTCTCTGTGTGTCTCTTTGTCTCTGTGTCTGTCTGTCTGTCTCTCTGTCTCTGTCTCTATCTCTCTCTCTCTGTCTCTCTCTCTCTCTGTCCCTCTCTCTCACTCTTTGTATTTTTCCCATTGGCCATGATACCCTTTTACCACAAGACTAAAGAAATAAGTGGCCAAAGTAAATATTTCCCCCAAGAAGTTGATTTTCTCAAGTATTTTCTTGGCACGGAGCATAACCTAACTAATGCAGCGAGTGAGCTCAGTACGGAAACGTCTTCCGATATTCCTAGGTCTTTTTTACGTCTGCACTTGGAAGACGGCGCTGTTTTAATGCCCACACAGGGTAAGCCACCTTGGCTCTAACTGCTGCCAAGAACGGAGTGTATGCACTGTCAAAACTACCAGAAGCGTGGAGCTGAGTGTGGGTTCTGATCTGCTACAGCAGAGTTCTGTGCTGTATACCAAGCAAACATTTCATGTCCTTAGACCTAATCAGAAGATGCTTTCTTGCAAGGGTAAAGAATAAATTTTTGGGGGGGAAAAAAAAAAGAATAAATTCTTGGGAGAAAATTACTTTAGCTATTTACCATGCAATTTTTAATTGAGACAGATATCCAGAACACCACTTGGTCAATACCATAAAATTGAAAGAGTTTTACTTCAACACGTTTCTCTCTGCATAAAACTATATTTAAGCATTCACACACAAGGCCTCGTGGTATATACTGTGCACTATGAAAAATAAGATTCGAGTTACTGCCGTGCCAGCCCCGATCCCGGGGTGCGCAGAGATGGCCCCTGAGACGGGGTGTGGTGGCACATGCCTGTAACCCCAGCTCTTGGGAGGCTGTAGACAGGTGGATCACTAAGACTTCAATATAGTAGTGAGACCCTGAACACCCTATAGAGGCGTGGTTCAATACAAAACGAACAAATAAATAAATAAACCCATGGAATACTTATAAAGTACTACCATAGTGACCGGTGTGGAGCTAAAAGCAACACGTTAATAGCTACAGGAAGCAGAGCATGTGTGTTACCAGAACGAGCACACCTACCTCTTGAGGAATCCGAGGAGTGGAAGCGAAGACAGAGATAGTCCACCCTAAGATAATGTTTCCCGTGAGCTCCTCCGCGAAATTTCATCTTCACAGTGGCAGATAGGGGTGTGCACGGAGATGTTCACAGCCATTCTGACCTCGGGGACAAGGGAGGAGAAAGATCCTAGAATATGAAACAGCACCACGTCAAGATTTCCGTCAAGGATGACAGTCTTGTTAATTTTTTCTTTATTTTTTAAAGTAACAGTCTAAGATGATATGCATTATTTGAAATTCTTGACAATAACAGTATTTTACATGATAATTTCAAATAATTCAATGCATCTGCAAGTGTGCCATTGAAGATTTGAGACACGACACAAGTATAAGGGCCACCGAGATGGCTCAGAGGACTAAACGCCTGGTTAGGCAAGCACAGGGAGCAGAGTTTGAGCTCTGGTACCGCATGCTGCTGCACTGGACAGGCCCCTGGGGGCACTGAGCCGGCCACCGAGACCAGGCATAGCGGTGCACGCCTGTAATGCCAGCCTTGGGGAGGCTGAGACAGGAGGATCACGACAAGCGTGAACTGTGTAGTGAGATCCTGTTATCCAATACATAACAAAGAGAAAGAGAGAAAGAGGGAGGGGGGGAGAGAGAGAGAGCGAGAGAGAGAGAGAAACTAGTTCATTTCTTTTTTCATTTACGTTTCACTAAGTTGGTGAAAAGAACAAAGTTTCTTCATGTGGAATTCTTCACTTTTTGACATGAACCCAACTCTCCAAATGTTTCATAGGTTTGGATCATCATACATTTTAGATATTTGGATAAGGGATGCTTATGTGATAAAGAGAGTGGTTTTTTAATTTTTTTGTATGAAAATAATTCTAACACATATTGTGTGGAAATCCGAAGATGCATCACGGCAGAAAGGTTTATTGAGCAGACACTGCTGCGATTACTCAGACAGCGAGAAAGTGGCTGGACTGGCTACCCACCCTGACTTCTAGGTCTTTTGTGGGAGATCCTTATGAAAATAAGGGCTGGATGTCTTACAAATGATCAAAGAATACAGAGATACTCAGAAACATCTCCCTAGCGGCTGAGGCAAAGTCTCAGGAGATGACCTTGAGGATGACCTTCTAAGGGAAGTGAGCCCAGGGGAGACAGGATGTCAGCAAGAACCCTGTGGAGAAGGGTTGGACGGCAGGCATCTTGGGACCTCAAGGTTCCTGGAGGTCAATGTCGCAAAGAAACCTAGGGCTTTGACGTCACTCCTGACTCATGCTGGCCTTGAGGCTGATACAAAGACAGACACGTGCACCAGCAGGAAAATGGAGTTATTTTTAAATGCTAAAGATAGTTCAGGAGTCTTTTCGCATCCACAAACAAATTCCTAGCCATGTCCATTATTTATGGAGCTTTCTTCCAAGTCAGTGAACTGCTGCGTTTCTCCAAGAATATTAGGAGGAGTCACATTAATTTTAATATGTTTGTAGGGCGCAGTAGCTAGATGC
>PVJA010020926.1:0-27325 GCA_004027025.1 Myocastor coypus | reverse complement strand
AATTTCTGCTCTAATCTTTATAATTTCTTGCCTTCTTTGGACTTTGGGCTTACTTGCTTTTCTTTTTCTAGGAGCTTGAGAACCAGCCTAAGATCATTTTTTGGACTGTTTTCCTAATGTGGTTCTGTTTTCCTAATGTGCGAATTTACCTTTGTAAATTTTTCCTTAAGAAAGCTTTCATTAGGGCCAGTGAGATAGCTCAGCAGGCTAAGTGCCTGCTTAGGCAAGCACAGGGACTGGGGTTTAACTCCTGTACCACATGCTGCACCAGTACTGCCCCTGCATACACTGAGCAAGAAACAGAGTCTGGGTGTAGTGGCACATGCTTGTAATCCTAGGGCTGGGAGGCTTGAAAACAGTAGGATCACTATGAGTCAAAGCTGCAGAGTTAGACCCTGCACTAAATACAAAACAACAACATAACAACAACAAAAAAATCTTTCATTGCATCCCACAGGTTTAGGTAATTTATATCTGCATTTTCATTTGATTATAAATATTTTTTTTAAATTTCATCTGTGACCCACTGGTTGCTTAGGAGATTGTTATTTAATTTCCATGTGTTTATGATGCTTTTGCAGTTTCTTTCATCAATAATTTCCAGTTTGATTGCACTGTGGTCAGGTAATGTGCATGGGATAATTTCACTTGCTTTGTGTTTTTTTAAGAGTGCTCTGTGTGTTAGTATATTCTCTATTTTGGACAACGTCCCATGTGCAGCTGAGAAGAATGTGTGTTCTGTCATTGCTGGTGAAGCACTCTGTAAAGGTTTACCAAGTCAATTTCTTTACAAGTTTGGCTTAGTTCTTTTATTTATTTATTTATTTATTTATTTATTTATTTATTTATTTATTTGCTGTTATTTTGCCTAGTTCATCTGTTGACCTATCTCTTTGTGACAGTGGCATGTTAAAATTCCTCAATGCATTATTGCTCATTTAAGTTTTAATGTCTGTTAAAATTTGTCTCATGTAGGTGAGTGGTGCTGCATTGGGTGCATATATATTTTTCATCGTTATCGCTTCCTTTTGAAGTTTTCCATTAACAAGGATGCAATGACCTTCTTTATCTCTTTAAATGATTTTTGTTTTGACATTGATATTGTCAGCAACCAGGATAGCTATCCTTGCTGCTTTTTGATTGTGTACAGCATGGAGGATTCTTTCCCATCCTTTGACTTTCAGTCTCAATTTCTTTTTGTGTTAAGGGTGTTTTCTGTATGTAGTACATTTTTGGATACTGTTCCTTAATCCACTCTGCTAGTCTGTTTCTTTTGATAGGTGAATTGAGGCTATTTACATTGATTGTTATAACTGATACATATTGACATATCTTTGTCATGTTATTTTCCAGTTATATGTTCCATACTTTTCCCCTCTTTTTAATTAATTGCTGTGTTTGGTGGCGCCTTTCTGTTGTTTCTGAAGCTATGATCACTTCTTTCTCTTTCTATAATATCTATCAGTACTCGTTGTAGGGTTGGTTTGATGGTCAGGAATTTCTTCATTTGTTCTTTGTCATGGAAGGATCTTATTTCACCTTTAAATATGATAGATAGTTTTGCAGGGTGCATCAATCTGGGTTGGAAGTTGTTTGGTTTCAGGACCTGAAATACTTCACTCCAAGATCTTCTTGATTTGATGGTTTGTGTTGCGAAATCTGTCTGAACTTTCCGCTCATGATGATCTGTTTCTTCTCTCTGGCGTTTTTTAATATTCTACTCTTTTGCTGAATTTCTGGGATCTTGATTATTATATGTCTGGGTGTAGATTTGTTATGATTATGGCTATGTGGAATTCCATATGCCTCACTCATTTGTACATCAGCTTATTTTCTCTTGTTTTCTGCTGGTACTTCTGCAAATAGTCTTTTTATGTCATTTGTGCTGTCTCCTGATACTTCATTGACATCTATTATTCTTCTATTATTTTGCTTTGCATAGTCTTGTAACTGCTGAATTTTTATTTCCTGGTTCCTTGTCAGTTTTAAGAGATCTTTCCTTTAACATTCATCAGCTATACCACTGTCTTCAAGGTCTCAAAATCTATTTTCAGTTTCATTCAAGCAGTTTTGCCATATTTTAATGGAATTCTTAATTTCCTTGATATGTTAGAATCTATTTCATGCATTCTAATTCTTTCCTGTATTGTTCACTCAGTGCTTCTATCATTTTTCTCTATGTTTTAATCTATGTCTTCTTTAGCTGTGCTGTGCAATTCTTTCACAATTGTTATTATTTCTTTTTTACCAGAGAGATTATTTGTGATCTTATTTCTTCTATAGCTGGATGGACTTCTTTCTTTATGTCAGTTGCTATCATTCAGAGATTTCAGGTATGTGAAATGTCTTCATCTCCTGAATTTGTTTTGGGTAGGCTAGAGGATTGAGATTGCCTTTTACTTCTGTGTTTTGAAGCTCCCAGTAATTATGCAGGCAGAGTGCTTCAGGCCACCCAGAGTCCACCAAAGTTTTAAAATGGCTCAGGAACATTCCATGCCTGCTTGCTCTGGGCCTACAGATCATAGCTCTCCTGTGTCCTTCAGGCCACTCACACTCCTCCTAACTTCTTAAAAGTTTAGAACAAAACCAACAGCAACCTCATGCCTATGTGCTGGGGTTTAAGAAATGTCAGAGATTATGAGATCCCATAGGCTTCCCAGAGTTTACCAAAGTTCTTAAGTGGTGCCAGGACAGTTCTGTGCCTGTGTGGACTGGGACCACAGATTGCAGATCTCCTGTTTCCTGCCAGGGAAAATGTTTGTGATAGCTTAGCATTTTGTATTATTATTTGCATAGCTGAACCTGTAATTGCTGTGCCTTCCTTTCAATACTCCTTTAGCTTCATCAAATCTCTGGGGCAGGCATATGTTAGTTCTCTGAGAAACTCTCTCTCTCTCTCTCTCTCTCTCTCTCTCTCTTGGCAAAACAACTACACTTGGTGTCCTTGAAGTAAAAAATAGTGATATCCTGGTAGGGTTGAAGTCTTCCTTGTGGTTGCCAGCTTCAGTTTGTGGATTACAGCTGAGAATTCGTTTCCCTCAATTTTATACTCATCTTCACTTTTTTATCTCTTGCCCTGTAATCTAAGCAATATATAACTATATATGTTAAGATAATAATTATACAGAAAAGTTTTTACTAACTTCTGCTGTAGCACAAGCTCAAATTTTGTAGTAAATTATATATACATATCATTCACAAAAGTAGTGATGAAAAACTGCTGAATGTTTGAATTAAAAAAAACTGTTATACTAAAAGATATATTGCCATTAGTCTTCCTCAATATATCCTCTCCATTTAAGCACATATGTTACTATTCTTGCCACTTTCTGAAGCAGTTCTGGGAATTCTCTTTCACTAGTGTCTTTAGTTGAATTTCTGTGCCTATGTTGATATTCTGAATTAATTAAAAATGTGTAAGTTTTATGATCATTTTCAGAAGTCAGTGAATAAGGTGAATAGGGTCATATCATAATGTTTTTATTGATAGAAATTGCCATAAATGTTTTGTATCAATTCAGAGTATGGAAGCACCAATGAAAGGATTTCAAGAATTGCTTCAAAAGTTGCAAAAATGTCAGGATAACTATATTGAGGACGGGTGAAGTAGCTGAGCAGATTAGGCACCTGCTTAGGCAAGTGCAGGGACCAGGGAGAATAAGTATATTGGAAGTGCCAGTCTTTTGAGGGGGATTAACGGTATTGTACTTTTTACTGTGATATATTTAAAAATTTTTTTCAATTTGAACTTTTACTATTTTTACCACAATGTACATATTTCATTGTTCTATTTTTAATTTTTTTCATTGTTCTATTTTTTTAATTGAACTCCAATTAATACACAATTTGGCAACAAGAGTGAGGTATTCCTTGGGACAAAGACAGTGTTTAGTAGCAACAAGAGTGAGAAGTGGTATACATGACTTATCAAGAATATTAAGAAGAATGTGATATTAATTTAGGTATAGACTAGACCAGCGGTTCTCAACCTGTGGGTCACAACCCCCATGGGGGTCGAACGATCAAAACACAGAGGTTGCCTAAAGCCATCAGAAAATGTTATTTATTTGGAATTAGAGTTTTGAAGTAGCCACCGAAATTATTTTTTGGTTTGGGGTCACCGCAACATGAGGAACTGTATTGCTGGGTCATGGCATTAGAAAGGTTGAGAACCACTGGACTAGACCATAGTTCCTAAGAAGGACAGTATTATGGCTATCCCTTCTATGTTGTTTCTGTGTAGAAATATAATATCATGGAAGTACATATTCCAATAGAAAGAATGATACAAATAATGCCACAAAACACTTTCTATTTTTTTCTTATAGTTCTATTTTAAATTTACTTAAATCAATGGGAATTATCTTTGAGTCCTTCTTATTTATTCTTGGAAGAGTGAAATTTGGACACATACAGCTGAAGAATGACAAATGAAGATGATTCAGAGACTGGAATCATGCATTGGCAAACTAAGGGCAGGAAATTATTGGCAACTACCAGAAGCTAAAAAAAGACCACATAGCCTTAATACCTTGACTGTGGACTTCTAGCTTTTAGAAAGATGCAAGAATATATTTCTGCTGTATTCTGTGGCATTTTATAACAGAGTTAGAGACATTTTTACAAAACCTAATAGAAAAGTGATGTTAGTCAGTTTTATTTCGAATAACTTGTAGCTTCTTGTACTAATTTTTCCTTCTGAAGTCTTCTATCATTCCAATAGTTTCAACCCACTTCTATTATCAAGAAGAGGAATGTTGTTAGGGATATTTGAGACCTCATGAAGGCCTTTACTGGACAGTCTGAAAGGTCAACTGGTAGGGTCAACATGGCATGGGAAAGACCATGGATAATGCAAAGCTCTCAAAAAAATTTGAGAAGCTAGATTGCACTAGAAAAAATAATATTAACACTTTCACAGTGAATTCCTTGAGATAATTTTTAAAACACGTGAACAGGAATAATGCTTGAATTTTGACTGTGAACATATCCCTTTGAAAATCGGAGGAAAGGACCAATATATTAAAATACTCTGCTGAACATTTGTTGATCTTTCTGTAGCCATCAAGAGTAGTGATCATCAATCAATATCTACTGGTTGGACTAAATGAATTAGAGGAAAGTAATAACAAATTCAATTAAAGAAGACAATTATGTATTGGTGTACCTTGTGTTAGGGAGATCTTAAAAAACATGGAAGTTAATTTTGAAGGAAATCCATTATTTACTTCCTATGTAAAAATTATATTTCTCTGTCCTTTTGTTTATCATGTTACACTATGCTCTCAGGGCTTACCAAAAGAAAAGAACACAGCTGAAGTGCTTTGGGCAGCTTTGATATTGGTTATAAAGCTTTCAAGTTATTCGCAGCGAAGAGCAGGCTATGAGTAGGTTGGTGATGGCAGTTAGTGGGCACAGCAAAATCCACTGGAAAGAGAAAACAGGACCTGGAGAACAGATTAAGTCCACCACCTTAGGGCTGTTGAGATAGCTCAGTGGACTAAGTGCTTGCTTTAGCAAGTTCAGGGACCAGGGTTTGATCCTGAGTCTCGCATACTGCACCAGCCCCACTCCCAGGGCGTGCTGAGCCAGCGGCTGAGTCTGGCCATGGTGGTGCATGTCTCTAAACCCAGTGCTGAGGATGCTGAAAACAGGAGGATCACTATGAGTCTGAGCTGTGTAGTGAGCTTTGCACATAAATGAAGAGATGGAGAGAGACAGAGACAGAGAGACAGAGAGAGACACACAGAGAGAGACAGAGAGAGTGAATTTCACCACCTTACACATTTCTTATTTAAATATTGGCCATGGGGTTGGCCTAGACCCATAAAAGCCAACTGGGATTTTGCCTTTTCTTAGTCATTTCAAGGTGATTTCTCAGGAGGCAAATGACATTCAACTAATAGTTTCTAAGAAACATTCACTTAAATGCATCTACACAGATTAAAACAATATTTTTCCAAAAGGGCTTAACTACCTCTTTGTTTATTTTATTTTTTATTTTTTGGATTTTAGGGTATAGAATGGAGTAGACCTCAGTCTGCAGTTTGTGCCACAGCGTCTGCATTCTCTCTGCAAGGCTGTCACTTATGTCCTTGTTCTTTTCTACACTCATTCCTCATGAAAAGAATGATTCAAGTGTTTTTAGAGTATTTCCTATATTTGTGAGTACTCTTGAAAATGTGTATTCTTTTTGCTGTATACAAATATTTAATAAATATTTATTTTGGATTTCTTCAAAGCATAGACTGAGATGAGAAGTCTGGTCCAAGTGATAACTGGGTGAGCATTCACAAAAAAGAAATGGAGAAGGAAGGGTAGATTAGGATAAGTGAAAGTGTGGCCTCAATGACTTGATCTGGCAAGGAACTGGGGGGCACAGATTATACTACAAGGGGCTAGTATAAGTGTGTCTCCCATGAGTCACTGACTGAGGGCCCGCTGTTCCTGGACGTGGGTGAATTTCCTGCTCCCAGGCCCAAGAGGCTGTCAGTAGAAGTCAACCTTGAGACACTGGTGGTTAACACTAGTACAACGAGTAGGAGAGAGGGCTGTCCAGGAGGGGGCCATAGGCTAGTCATCAGTGCACACCCACCTCTTCTTGCACTACTCAGAAGTGTTTCCTTTTTATGTTAATTTTACTTTACCCAGGTATAAAGTAAAATTCTGTGGTAATCTCTTTGGTGATAATTGCTGAAAATTTAGAAAAGGAACGTCAGAGGGATAGCCGTTCCTAATGCTGTCATGAATTCCCAGTGTCTTAAGCAAGCCTGATCTTTCCCACAGTACTCAGTCTACATTTTCTTCACTTTCTTTAGCATTTCTACTGCGCTAGGTTTTGTGTTTAATGAGATGTCTCCTGGTGGTAGCCTCACTCCTCTAGAAATAAGGACTTCTATTCTCCTAGTTTCTACAGCTATGGCAACAGAAAGCACACATCCCCTGAGTGTGTAACTGGGAATGATTTTGAGCTATTCCATTTTGATTTCTATTTTTTAAAAATTGGAGATATGTTATAATTTAATGGCTTTAGTTTACAATGTGTATCTTATTTTGAAAAACAGAACCTTGTCCTTAGAGGACATCATATCCCAGCTGGCGTGTTAGCTCCACCTTCACTAGCTGGATGAGAGTGGCAGCTTCTGAACAGTATGGCATGTTATGGCCATGTGTTCATACTGTTATGAACACATGTATGGCCATACATGTGTTATGAACACATGAACACTGTGATAATAAGATCACTGAGCTGCAAGGACACTCACTCACGACATCCCTCCCTCCCTCCCTCTCTTTCTTTCTTTCTTTCTTTCCTCCCTCCCTCCCTCCTTCCCTCCCTCCTTCCCTCTCTCCCTCCCTCCCTCCCTTTCTCCCTCCCTTCCTCCCTCCCTTCCTTCCTTCCTTCCTTCCTTCCTTCCTTCCTTCCTTCCTTCCTTCCCTCCTTCCTTTCTTTTTTGTGGGAATGGGGTTCGACCTCAGAACCTTGCACTTGCCAGGCAGGCACTTGTGCCACAGAGCTATCTCCCTAGTCCCTAGTCCCTTTACTTTCGAATGGTTCAGCTAGTGAAACACTTTGTTATACGGGATTTCACAAAGGCAAAACACATACTTTGAAACTTCTGATTTCAGAACAGAAATCCAAGGGGCTCGGGAGATAGCTCCGAGGCACAAGTGCCTGCTGGGCAAGTGCAAGGTCGTGAGTTCGAACCCTGGTCCCACAAAAAAAAAAAAAAAAAAAAAAAGAACAGAAATCCTATTCTGCGATTGTGCTGGCTGAGGTATTGCACGAAGAAAGGGTAACCAATTTCCAAAATATATGTTACCCTTGGTCAAGATTTAACCAAACCAGAAGTGGCTTATTGTAATCAGCTTAACTTCAAGTTTCTGGATGTTTCCTGGGAGGCGTGGTTCACCACAGGGATTTTTAGCTGATCAGTAGGAGCAATAGCTTGAAAAGTTCTGGGGAGAGTGATGCTGGGCAGTTGCGACCAGGCAAGACCTAAGACTCTGTCACAATTACTACTTTGTCCATCAGATAATAGTGAAAATACTAAGATAGTTAAGGACAGAGGCTGACAGCATTTAATAGAGGCTGGATCCACTTGTTTTGCTTGCAGTATGTGATTTTTGCTGGGAATTAATGGATAATATAAATACTCTATGTTCATACTCAGAGCTCCATCATAGGCTTATTTTCCTTTGATTTTCCCAGTTTCACTCCTGCCAGACCCCTGAGCATCTAGCTAAACCACTCAAAATTATTCATGAATCCATGTATGTACATCTTTGATTTTGGACTATTCTTCTCCACACAAAAGAGAAGACCAAGTGCATCACCTGAAGTTCTGCCCATTGGGAGAATTTCCCCTCACTACGTTGTTCAGGACACCCTGAGGGGACCATGAGTAGCACCAGTCAGTTCATCTTGCACAAACCTACCAAGATGACTCACTCAAAAACTAAGCTCAGGCTTCTTCCTTATCTTTGTTACTAGTATGACAGAGAAGAGTGACATGAGGTAAGTTAGCTGTTATGACACCTGATATTTGTCCCCTAAACTTGATCAAGCCCAAAGCATGGTTGCCACTTCCACTAAATAACAGATGGTTATTGCTCTCAGACTTTATTTATCTGACTAAGCCCTGCTCCTGATAAGTAGTTCCAGACTCATAGTCACTTGATATCACATGGCCATGCCCCATGGTCTTCTCCCAGGGCCCAGCAGCAGAACACTACTTTTGTAAATTATATAATTTCCTCTCATGCAGATGACCTTGTCTTGCTCTAGCACACTAGTGACATTTGCTGTAACTCTCTTAGCAAGCTAAAGGCTTTTTATGATATCTTTGTAAACCATTGCCTGTATTTACTGCAAAATATTATATTACTCTGGGTCCCACTCAACATAAGCAGATTGGATGACCCAAGAAAAGGTTCATGGCTGTATTCACAAGTGTAAAATATTTTGCTTCCAAAACTCAAAGAGGCTTACCAACCATTGAGGTTCTTCTTCTTCTTTTCTTTTTTTTTGTCATTTTGAGACAGGGTTTCGCTAGGCAGTTGAGGCTGGCCTTGAGCTCACTTTTGTAGCCCAGGCTGGTCTCGAACTCACACTGATCCTTATGCCTCAGCCTCCTGAGTTTTGGGATTATAGGCGTGAGCCACCACGCCTGGCTGAGGTTCTTTTTTTTAATAACAGGCAGTCCACTTTTGGTATTTCATATTTTAATTTATATTCTAGCATTCCTTAGACTACTGGACACATAAAATGTTCACTCATGTTGAGGATTTTTTTTTTTTTTTATGGTCAGCTCAGTCTGCCCTAGGGGTGGGGCTGGTGCAGCATGTGGTCCTGGGGATTGAACCGCGATCCCTGCAGTTGCCTAAACTTTCCTAAGCAGGCATTTTAGATCACTGAGCCATCTCACTGGCCCTGAAGGTATCTGGTAATTACATACTTTTTGCTATTTTTTAAAGCTTATTTATCTTTCAAGGCATTGTCATTTCTTGTCTATTGGGTATGATTAACAAGCTTACTCAATATGGTGGATTACAGTGATGCTCTGTAGGGTGGATGGATGATCAGTTCTCTTTGAAGTCTATTAGGATGGTGAGCAAGAGAATTAACAGATCTAGGCCGAAATCATGAAGTTGCACTGCTGTCAATTCCAAACAAATGCACACTGCCTCTGATCCTTTTTACCAATATATATATATATAAAAGCATTTTCCCATCAATAGCTATGTCATAACCTGAAGGTTGTGCTAATCTCTTCTAATAAAGATATCATTTTCTGCACAGGAACTACTATGACAGATAGAATTTTGTTAGGCCGGGTTGTTTACTGTCATCTACCATGAAATACCTAATTTTCTCATAGGTCAGGTAGGTGAATTAAGGATATGTCCACTACAACTCGTATGTCTTTAAAACCTCTAAAAGTAACTCTAGTAACATTCCTGGCATTCATTCAGGTTGTAGTACTGTTTCTGATTAACTGTCTTAGTGGAGAAGATTTCAGGAACTTCTTGATTGTTCTTGCTTGATTCTATGAATAACGGGACAGAAGTTAATCAAGATGTGTTATGTGTATGTACAAACCACCTCATTATAAATGTAATCATTATGTATTAAAGACATACTAACTAAAGCACATTAATAACATTTCTTAAAAAGAATCAATGTAAAGATGTCACCAAGTCTTAGTATATCCATTGCAACCATTTGAAAAATGAAATGACCATACACTGAATGCTTGGACTCTCTGAAAAATAGATGTGAGCCAGGACTTTAATGATTTGTTACCTGACAGTCACATGCCCCTGTTTTAATAGAGGGGACCTAATGGTGCCATATGTACATAAATCAGCATGAAGTTGGCCCTAGTATCTCACAGGATACTTTCCTTTCCTCAGAGTGTAGTTACCCAGATAAATGCCTATCAGTCTTTTTGGATTTAACTAGGAGAATCACTGCTGGACCATGATGTTACAGAACCTTGGGATGGTGTTGCACAATCTTGGCTCTTTTAATGGGTATGTTCTGTGTCATTAGTCATGGGAATTAATGACAATGCTTTAAAGGTTACTTTGTAAGCCATAAATAGTATTGGATAGCAATCAGCACTTATTGACAAATTAAAACTTAGAAATATGCATTCCTGAGAAGCAATCTATATCTGTGGTATCTGGTGCAGTACTTCTTGCCCTCAAAGCAATCCACAATTTAGTTATAATGTCAATATCTACATACACGGTAATATCACTGAAGTTTACTGAGTATTACTACGTATTATAGTTGTTTAGAAGTTACTTTTGTTAAATTTTTGCCACGCTAAACATTGCTGTGTTCAGAAAACTGAGGCTTGTGAAGTCTGTTTTCACAAAAGTAATGATATTCCTGGCACTATGTTCCATCTCTAAAGCTAAAACCCTGTACAGATTTAACTTCTCTAAATAATGTAAATTATTTACTCCTTCAATTTAGGACCTCTAATTAGAAGAGCCACATATAAGCACGCTGTAGGAATTAGAACAAATGCAAAATGCATACAATTCCTGAAATTGAGTTGCTTAAAAGGTGTAAAAAAGAAATGAACCTCTTCTGTTAACAACTAAAAATTATACAATCAGCAAAGAATACCCTATGGAAGCACAAACTAAATTTTCCCTGTAGATTGAAGGTATACTTCCCCAATATTAGTCATATCTCTTTTGTTTCCCAGGAGATGGTAATTCCAGGAAAATATCTAGAGAAGTCTATTGGAGGTAGTTTTCATTTGTCTCAAATGATGCACCAGGGATTTCTTAAATCTAAACTTAAATAGATTAAATTTACTTTTATTTACAGTATCTTCAAATAACTTTCTTTAAAGTCATCGTTCTCTTAAGTAAAGATTCTTGACTCACCCTGAGTTCTTTCTTAGCTACAAAAAGCCAGGTGAAGTGCATCCATATTTTAAACAGTGTTCTTTACTTTTATGATCATTTTGTAAGAGGGAAACCTGATATTTTACAATGTGCTCCTTTCTATTTTAAGGCTTTCACAATTGATTAGAGACCTCATTACTATAGGTATTGATGCAGTAACCACAAATGTGAATGTATTAAGTAAGTTTCCTTTGGTAACAAGGGACATTAGAAAGGGTCTACCATGTTCCCATTCGCAAATTACATGTACTTAACGACAAATCATGCTTTAATCACATAAACATTCAGCTGCACCCGTAGTGAAGAAGATGCAATTCCTACAAGTGATGTCTTTAAATGTTCTAAAAAATGGAACTTAACAAATGTTCTGGCAATAGAGTTGCAGCCTTGATTACATATCACACTCTGTCATTCCTGGGAAATTTGGTTAATACTTGTTATCCTTCTGATGGAACCTGTTTCCCATTTATCTTTTCACCCATTAGTTTCTATGAGTGCCCATATTTTCCACGCTCACTGATTAACATGCCATCCATGCAAAGCTTCCCTGAGGTCTATGCCCCCCCCCTTTTTGTCCCTGGTATGATATATGGCTCTTCCCATTAAATTATGAGCTCTGGACTCTCAGCGCCTACAAATATAAAGAGGTTTCTCTCACAGAGTTCTACCAACTGGAGCGAAGTTTCTGAATTTGACACATATTGTTTAATAAAATTTATTGCATTAAGTAGTTTTTAAGGCTTTTGTGAAGTCAAGCAAATAGTACTCTCACATGGTAGAGGCATTTGGAATATAAATATGATTTTAAAATAACCCGAGGAGCAACACTAAAGGTTTTATAAGCTGAAGATCCCACCAGTAGATTCTTTGTCTTCTTTTTTCCTTTGAAGATTATTCTCTGTGAAATTTAGTAAACTAAGAACTCTGTGTAGTTTTCCCTAAGCTGTGTTTATAAAATACTGTGTTTAACACAGACATTTTCACAAGTTAGATAAATTCCTTAGAAGTTCATCCCATTTATGCACAAAATGCTTGACCTTCATTTCATTTCCATCCTCTTCTAATCAATTTAAATATACCACTGCCTTATTCTCACATATTTCAATATTCATTCCATGCCTTCAACCTCCCTTTCCCCTCAAATAACCCTCAGAGGAAGAGCAATTATTTGAGAAAACAAAATCAAGTAAATAAGCTCTATTAAAAGAGAAACCAAGTAGCTGGTCATATTAAAAATATCTAGGGTTCCCGTGTCTGGGTGAAACAACAATAAATATTTATTGCGATGCTTCTTTTTATGAGCATTTCAGAGCCCATCTGCGGTAATAATGGCTTATCAGGCAAACCTATGCTTTAAGAGAAACTGTTTTCATTTAGATAAATGAAAACAGAGGCAAAAGAAAATGATGCAGGGTTCACCTTGTAAAAGTCACAAATTAGATACAAAGCACTGCCACAGGCAATTCTGAATTCAATAGAATAAAGCAGGCAGTCGTGAACACAAGGTAATGGGCTCATCAAATAAGGTTTTGTATTTTTTTTAATAATGCACATTTTATGGGGACCAGTGTAAAATCTAGTCGGTGGAATAAAACATAATTTAAAGAACAAAATTCAACAAAACACTTTTTCTAATTTGAACAACTTGTCTCAAATTCACACCAAATGAAAGGCCCAGAAAAGTTTGTAGCCCTCTCCTCCTAAGGCCTTATGAAGTTGTCTGGAGTGTCTTATGTTTTAGTCCCATTTGCAGGACTCCAACACTACCCCAAAAATGTCTGCTTCAATGTTATTGATATTAAAATATATAGACACAGTTTTTAAAAAGTTGTAGTTGTTTGGTCACTGAAATTATTCATAAGTGCATTTTACCCAGTGTTTATTATGTTCCAGGTCTTATTCTAGATGTCTTACAGACAGGATCTTCGCAAATTTCCAGAAGTAAACACCATGCTTTTCAAAACAAGGTGTATTTACAGCTTTTTTTTTTTTTTTTTTTTTTTTTTTTTTTTTTTTTTTTTTTTTTTTTTTTTTTTTTTTTTTTTTTTTTGTAAAACTAGGGATTGAACTCAAGTCCTTGCATTTGCCAGGCAAGCACTTATTCTACTAAGCTATTTCCCTAGCCTCAAAAATATTTATTTGTATTAAAACACAGGTACGATCTACCACGAAGAACTTGTGTCTGGCCATTGATGTTAAAGGAACCAGACCTTACCCTTACATTAAGATCTGGGTTTTCTCTGAACTTCTACAAATTTATAAATCTATAGAAGTGTGTGTTTCTCACTTGCAAGCTTGCCTCTCTGTTACTCTTGAGTAAACAGCATACCAGGATTCTTTCCCTTTACTGCTGTCTTTATCTTCCGATGCATAACAGATTCTCAGTTTCTGATCCTTTGAGGGGTCAGGTTAACTTAAAATAAACAAAACCCAAATAGGACAGGACTCTGGTATTTAGCCACGAATCATCTTATATATTACAGCTCTGCTAGGAGCTCTAGAAGACAGAAACATTGCAATGTGTATGTTTCAAGGGTGACATAGTTATAAACACAACAGTAGAATACCATGGTGTGCAAAAGTGGAACTATATGCAGACAAGGGAAGAGGGAAGTGTGTGGCAGGAGTAGAGCTCTCTGGAAGAGGAATGCTTCATGCAAGTTTATGAACTTTTTTTTTTTTTTTCTTCTTAAGGAGTGTTAAGACCCAGGAAAAGAAAAATAGCCCAGAAAGAGACTCTATGAAGAAGTTTAAGAATTTCAGTGGAATTCACATGAGTTGGGGGCTGGGGAGACAGCTCCTAGGCACAACTGCCTGCCTGGTAACTGCAAGGTCATGAATTTGAGGATCGGTCTCACAAAAGAAATAAACACACCAAACAAACAAACAACAACAAACAAAAGAAAGCAAAAAAAAAATGCACATGAGTAAATGCATGGAGGCTTACAGCTGAATAGTTGCTCTGACACTTTGTGCCTAGGTTACTACCACTGGACCACAAAGTGCAGTTGTAAAAAGGATGTATTAGTGAGACTCACTCTTGCACTGGTCATGAACCAATCTACAAAATTCAGTGGCTTAACAGAGTAGAAGTTTTTTTCTTACTCGTATGAGAGACCTCTACATGTTTGTGATCCATGAGTATCTCTCTTATTCTTATATAGTGATTCAAGGGTCTAGATACATTCCATCTTGTGGCTCTGCTGTCCTATAAAACTACCTCCCTGGCACCCAGATGACAAAAGGGAAAGGAACAATGAGAGGCTTATATACTTCTTACAGTGTCCTGGCCCAGAAATGACAAATCAAATTTCTGTTGATAGTCCATGAGCAATGCTCATATGCAACCAGGGCCAGGAAGTACCTTCTGGCAGGCAACTAATTCTCCACAGTAGAGTATACAATGGGCAGGAAGGCCATGAAGGATGAGGATCAGCTAGCTATCTCAAATACCAGGAAATTTTTGTCTCTTTACTCATGTCCACTTCTTAATGATGAGTTCAATAGATGGCTGAAGTTAGAACTGATGAGCATAGGAGGTAGGTGGTTGAAGGAGCCCAGGTGGTAGAATATTTGCTACTTTTTCAACTCTTTCTGAAACCCTTCAGTTTTCCTAAGCAAGTGCACAATCATTGAAGAAGCACTAAAAGAAATGTTTCTGATTTCATAATATATGAAAAGCACACGTTTACTTAGCATTTGTAGTGAATTTCTAACACATGGTCAACTTACTACACCCAGCTGAAGTAAACCAGCATTGTGCTGGATGTGTGAGGCTCACCTGAGGATAGTTGCCAGCAGCAGAAAGACAGGAGAAGCTGCTAAAACACCGGTAGGCGTGCTGTTTGGAGAAGCTGTTGGAGCTGTCGGAAGCTGCTAGTTCTCGTGGGCTGCTCTGCTGGAGGACATTGTCATGCTGGCTTTCCCAGTGAACTTTGGAGAAGATTGGGTCCTCATCTTGAGCATTGATTCCTGGCTCTAGAGGGGAAGGCGGTGCACTGATCAGCCTCATGAAGCTTGTTGCATTGGCTTTCTTGATGGGAATTCAGCTTTCCTTATTGCTGGAGGAGCTTGGGATCTGACTATTACTGAGGATAGCTGTGGTACTTTTAGGGGCATTCTGGTGCTTACCTTGAGCATTGCTTTCTAGTTCCAGTTCAGGTCCCTCAGCTTGCTAGCCCAGATGCTTCATCTTGCTGGCATAGACTTTCTAGCTTCCACCCCTGACCTTCGGACCTTTCCAACACAGATCCATGAAACAGGCCTGCATGAGACTTTGTTGTGGGTTCTAGGCCACTATTTGGATGGGTGGGAGGCATCGTTATGACCTCTAGGCCCTTAGATGGATTCTCTAGTATTTAGTGTGTGGATAGATTTCCTGCACTTGTAGTACGTGCTTCTTGGGTGATTCATTAAAAATACTGAATAAAACGTGTCCTGCACCATATTGTTCACCTTGAAAGACCTCCAAACCATGGCAGCATTATTGAATTATTTATTTAATAACATTCTCTGAGCCCTTATCATACAACATATGGTAAGTGAAAGATAGAGATCTAAGTATATCTCTATATCTTTGAAGACTAGTTATCAGCAGTTTTAATACCAACATTTTCATGGTTACCCCATATTCACAGTCACCCACAGTTTCTTATAGAGGTACTGATTTTCAACCTATATAATGTTCTTTCTGGTACATACCAGTCAATGAATCAGTACTAAATCTGTAGTTATGTGAATACTGAATGTGATCCTGATAGGAAATCTTTTGATAAGCCATCTCCCTATTCTGTTCCCAAAATTACTGCTTTTAAGACTTAGCTATAACCTGACTTCTTGAGTTCGTGACTGAGTGGTTTCCATAGAAGTAAGTCCAAGATTTTTGTGGACAGATTATAGGGGCCTTAAGAAGAAAGGCAATAGGAAATTCCCACAGTACAGAAACACAGACACCATAGCCTATTAGACGATAACTTCTAATTTAGTATATAGTGTGATTCTAGCTAAACCATCCAGTTGTGAAATAGCTAGATGATTACTAAAGAAAGCTTGTGCACAGATATCTTCATGGATGCTTTTGCACTCAAAAACATAGGGAAAAACAAGATAAAATTGCAAGTTCAAGATGGAAATATGAGTAGAAAATGTGAGAGCGTGGTATTTTTATGTGTTTTAACAATGCTAATATTACTGATATGCTGTGGAATAACAAGAACCAATTACAATGGGTGCTGAAAGTGTTCAGTAAAATAGGTCTCTGCTGAGTCTTAGGACTTTTGAAAAATGTACATTATAAAATCACCAGGATTTGTCCCAAATCAAGTACTGTTTTGCTTATACTTTGATATATAAAGCATCATATTAAAATTAAAAACCACTACAGTATATAACTTCAGAGCAGGCAGAGGCTCTGCCCTGAATTCCTGCAAGAGGATGCAATTTGCTGCTGTTGTAGATAAATATCAATTGTCAACTCAGGTTCCACAGGCCTGGAATAGTTTTTCACCTTTTGTCACTTTGGGGTCAGTTTCTTATTATGAATGAGAAGCTGCTTTTGCCCTTCAAGAAAATGAAATAAAACTAGGATCACCTTCCTACTTCTACTGTCTGATTTCCCAGACTGGTGGTTCAGTATTGGAAGGGTTTATGTTTGGATGTCATTAAATACAGCTAGTGATCCCTCAAATGAAATGGACTAAATGGCAAATGGCTTGCTATCCTCCACCTTTTGGTTTAGTCACCTGAAAGAAATTCACAATTTAAAATATGATTTATGAAGCAACCCTGGCTCATCTCTATTTCTAGAAGAAACTTTTTTTTGTTGATAATGTTGTAGTATATGCTTATATAATAGTATCTTTCAGCAATGTCTTCTTATGATAGAAAATAATTTTTGATTTTTATTTAACTTTTATTAGTTCATGTCTGAAGTACATAGTGCTCATGTTTATCATGGAGACTATGTCCATGTCTACAACACATTTTAATCTTTCGGTCTCCCTTTTCTCTCCTCCATCTAACCTTTTTTAAGCTCTCCATTTGCAAATGTTCTATTTCCATTTATCTTTCCAATTATTTTTCTTTTAAATCTTTTTTTCCTTCTTTCCCTTCCCCATGTCTCCATTTCTTGTTTCTCTTCCCACTTGAAAAGGGACTGCCTACTTCCTCATATCTAGTTTCTACTTTGTTCCTTATTTATACTCGAGTTTTCTCACACAAGAAAAATGATGTGATATTTGAACTTTGTGTCTGATGTATTTCATTGCATATTATGGTCTCAAGATGTATCCTTTTACCTAAAGTTGAAGCTACTTTTTTCCCTTGTCTCAATTCAGGAATGGAAGTTCCATGCCTTCCTGTGAAAATAGAAATATAATCTTCTCTATGTTATCTGAAAAAATATATATTTAGTTTAGGGTCTATAGGGTCTCACTGCACAGATCAGACTTGTAGTGATCCTCTTGTTTTCAGCCTCCCAAGTGCTGGTATTACAGGTGGCACCATCACGCCCAGTCTCAGTTACCATCTCAGCATGTCCCAGGGGCAGGGCCAGCATGGCACACCAGGGATCAAACCCTGGTCACTGCACCTGCCTAAGCAGGGGCTTTAGTCAGCTGAGCTAACTGGTTGACCCTGCTTACTTGTAGTTGTTAATTTTCACAGTTTCTTAGGAATAGTTTTGTTTTCAAAAGCTAAAAATATTCTATAGTTCTGAATGGGTCCTAATACTCTGGTTTCTCTTCAGATCGTATAAATCTTTCGCCTTTTACTGAATGGGTCCTAGATGAAATCTATCTATTTATCCATCCATCTATCTATCTATCTATCTATCTATCTATCTATCTATCTATCTATCAGCTATCATAACATATGTATATATACATAATGCAATTATATTATCTGAACACATTATTATTAATTAAAGCTGAGCAGTATTACCTAAAACATATTGTTTCTTTTGTTACTTTGGAACTGAAATCATTTTTGTCTAATGAGATTCTGAATCAACTTGATGTATGAGTTACCACAGACATTTAGGAAAAATTTGAATAAAACACCAGAAAAGCTTAACTTTTAAGAGGATTGGCATTTGGTTATGAAATTCGTTGGATTTCACAAACATATAAAATATTTCTATCAATGTAGAAGGTGCATATGAAGGGTGAAGTGAAACAAAAATGGAATCTATAAGTTCCTTGTCCCCAAGAAATGACAACTTAGAATTAGACTTAAGCAAGAATTGTCTTTAAATTCGAATGAAAAAGCAAATCAGAGTGTAACAGTTGCAATCCTGTTCTATTTTTCACTGTTTTGTTTCCCACTGCCAGAACTACTGTAATAATCTGGGATACATAGAAATTAACAAGGTATATTCTTAGCAGCTTTTCTTTCAGAGGATAATAGTGCATAAACTGAATTTCTCACATAAGTGAAGAGATCTTTGTTGACATTACCGTTCATTAAAAGATTTTAGTGAAGCAATTTAAGAGGCAAAATACTCT
This sequence comes from Myocastor coypus, assembly GCA_004027025.1. Classification (NCBI taxonomy): domain Eukaryota; kingdom Metazoa; phylum Chordata; class Mammalia; order Rodentia; family Myocastoridae; genus Myocastor; species Myocastor coypus. Next base: position 8,393 of record PVJA010020926.1, on the reverse strand, counting down.
TGTCTTTTCCTTTTTTTATTTTTTCAGTGACATAAGAAGGTTAATGGAATAGAAATGCAGCCAGGAAACCTGTGCCAAAGTATATCTCTTATGATGATTAATGAAATTAAATAAACTAAAAATCTCCACATCTAACAATGTTTTACAAACTATAATCTAATAGGGGAGACATGAATATATCATGAGACAGGCTATCAGAAAAATATTGACCTTTTTACCTCTACCTCACCTTTGCCAGTAATAAATCTTAACATTTTATTTCTCTGTTCTATATCAATGAAATATAAGTAGAGTGACCATAGCTCAAAGGGACAAGAAGAGGAGGATTAGTGGGAATAAACAGATATTCCAAGCTCTGGGGATAACATGTGTACTGAGAACATTTTGCATAGTAGTTGAAGCTATACATCAAAGATCTAAATATTCATTCATCCAGGAATACCACTACTAGCAACTTTCCTAAAGAGAGAGAGAGAGAAAAAAAAAAAAAAAGAAAATTGTACAAAGACAAATATATACAAATGATGACTCATTAAAGACTTTGTTAAGGGTGAAAAAAACCCTTGCCAAATAAGGAATTACTTCATCACAGGAAGCCACTTGAAAAGTAAATGAAATAAGTGAAGCAGGTTGAGTGTAGGAAAACACTGACAGCGAAAGCGGAGAGGAAAACGTCTGTGGGCAGGTCTAGCAGCTGGCTGCTGTCAGGGAGGTTGGCCCAGGGCTGCCACAGCTTTTGACTTATTATGAGTAACTAGAAATGCATATTTTAAAATATATTTTCTGAATTTTAAATTTTGGGGCAGAAAAGAAATAAAATTTTGGGTTCTAAGACACAGGTTGATGTCATACAGCATTTAAAAAAATGTAGATATGCACTGCAGGGATTGTGGCATTTGGGTCAGTAAAGGACTTCTTAGGTGATGATGATCACATGAGACTGTAATGCAGCCAAACAATTCTTGGTCTAGTAATGTCATACCTGCCATAAGGCTGCAGCGCAATGCATTGTTCGTGTGTCTGCGGTGACGGTGGCATAAACAAATCCACACTGCCACTCTTACAGATACATAGCATATTATGGACAGTACCTAATATTTAATAATCATAATAGGTGACTGCTACCAATTTGAAATATGTTGCTTTTTATAGTATACCTCCTTGTAAAAAAACAGTTTTACTGTGAACAGCTTGCTACATTATACTGTCAGCAGTCCATACGTCTATGTTCACTGTCTCTTGATTGGATCGGTTTTTCTTGTGCTTGATTTAGTCTTGGGTTGTTATGTTCATCCCAGCACAAGGAAAAATGGGCTACTGTCTCTTGCCCTATCCTCCTCCTGTCATGTAGTCTAGGTGTGAGGATGGCATTATAATGTAAATGTATGTAAGTATACTTTGATGTTTCACAATGAAAAAATTGTTTACCCATTCATTTCTCAGAGTATGTCCTATTGGTGTTAAGAGGAAATATATGAAAATGTATACTGAGCAAAATATCATTGTAAAAATGATTCTATGCTTATAATTTTATCGATGTTTCAAAATAGAATATGTAATATAATTCACTTTTTTAAAGTGTATGCAACATACTCTTATCTGTTGCTCTTAAATAGAGAGATAAAAGACTTGACTTGCATCATATCCACTAAAATATTAATCACAACTATCTTTGGGTGAGGACATCAGGGAAATTTTGTTCTTGTCTTTTCTAATTTTTCTATGTTAAACATGTACTGCATTATAAAATTTAAGGAAAATGATAAACTACATTTTATTTTACAGTGAAGAACAGAATACATCACATGATGGGAGTTAAGAATGAGAAGAGCATGAAGATGGTGGAGAGTTTAACACAAAATTAAGGCTGCACTAAGACTGCTGGAAAATTAATGAATTAGTAAACAAGTTTGGCAAATAGGTCTTATAGTGCTTAGAGGGCTATTTTCCAAAAGGTTACCAGAATTTCAAAGAAAAATAGACTAAGTTTCTTCACTCTGGGAGTCCAGAATCTAATGAGGATTTCCCAATGTTACCTTTTAATCGTATAAAATAGAAATGTAATCAGATTATAAAATGAGGATGCAAAAACAGTGGAATTTGGTGATTGGAAAGAGCATAATTTTATTTTGTTTTATTGCCCTGCTTTAAAGTCAGGATGATAAATCTCAGAAATCAATATAAGTATGAAATTACACTTGATTATAGCCAGGAAAATGCCCTAATGTAATTTGGAGCAATTTTAAAGTACAGTCAGAAAACCAAATACTAATAATTTTATAAGAAAATTATATGCAGAATTATTATAATTGCTTATGATATTTTCTTGACATAATCAGCTAAATACAACTTTCAAACATAGGAATGACTCCCTTTTTGTGGGTGTTGTTTTATATAAAGCATGTGCTTTGAAGAAAAAATAGGTTTAGCAATAAAAAATTTCCTTATCTTTGAAAGATGTAAAAGGATCACAGATATCAAGGTAAAATTTTCAGAATAATCTGACATTTTTTACAAGAATGAAAAATACCAGTGAAATTTCTAAAAAAATAAAAATTTTGTTAGGATTTTAACTTGACAGTCTATATAGAACTTCAGAAGAAGCATTAAAGACAGTTAAAATATCTAAACAGAAGAATTACAAGATAAAGTATGAACTGAAGTGATGCAATGTGTCAGGGGAATAAAACAGTGTTGTGGGGAATGCTGAGCATAGAGAATGTAGTAAGACAGAAATGGGCTAGAAAGAGTATACACAAATATGTCATATATATATATATATATATATATATATATATATAATTCAATATATAAAAATATAATGTAATCATCCTAGAACTAAATGAAAAAGAACCATTCTGCCAACGTCTATATACTATAAACATTTAGGAGAAAAAAAGTCTCTAAGTACTAGTAGGAAAGCGTATAAAACTTTCTACTTAGGTTTTCCTAACAATGCTACCACTTATAAAAGGCATTGATAGTAAAAGTAAAAGCTTCTGGTTTAAGTAGAGTGGATTATGTATGCATTTTTAAAAGAAAATTTTTGGATGAAAAAAGCTTATTACATTTAAAAAGTGTTTATTTTTACTTCTGATTGACATAGTAATAATACACATTTAAGGGCTACAATATGATATTATAATATGTGTGTCCACTGTATATAATATCACCTTGGAGTTTGTCGTTTTCTTTGTGTTAAGAATAACCAAAACCTTCTCCACCAGCTGTTGGAAATATCATCACTGTTGGAGTTCCCCGACTGTGCTGTAGCATATCAGAGGTTGTCCCTCCTATCCAGTTGCAACCCTCTGCCTGTGAGCTGTTCTCTCTCCAAGATGGCATTCCCACACCTTTCCCAACCATTCTTGGTTACCATGCTATGCTTTCCCTTTTTGAGCTCAACATGAGTAAGAACATTTGTTGTTTGTCTTTCTGTATCTGATTTATTTCATGTAATATATCTTCCAGTTCTGTCCATGTTGTTGTAAAAAACAAAATTATATTGTTTTTATTCTTTTTTCATTTTTTATTACTTTTAATGAGAAATAACAATAAGATGGTTTCACAACACCTTACAAAGACAGTGAGAATAATTCATACAATGCATATTGTCTTCATAGTAGTTGTTCTGAGTATAAGATGCAGACGTAGTAACTTTTCTAAATGCTATTAGTACAAATATTTTTTTCTCATTGAATTAACAGAAAGTAGTTGTATACACAGTCCAACATTACATAATAGTAGTGAGTTATTGGCAGAACTGGCAATGTCAGAAGTTGTTGACTTGAGCCTTTTACAGCTCAGCCTACTAATCTCGCTTTATTTTTTATGCCTCATGCTTAAACTTTTCTGCTGGATGGTTAAGGCCAAGTTAAAGCAAGACCTATGTAACAAAACATGTAGCTTTTGTATCTGGCAAGGTCAGTCAAATTCCCTCAGGATTTACTTTGAAACCATGTAGACAAATAATGCTTTATAATGTATGGAGTCCACCAAAATAGTGTACATACACATGAGGAAAAGAAAGCCTGTATAAATATGTTAATGATAAACTTATTTGAGACATCATGAAATTAATAGATGAGATCTTTGGCCTCTAGAATTACAAGAGGCCAAAGTGGTGGCCATTAGCTTTCACAAAGTTATTAGTACAGTGAACTGCTGCTTGCTTGGGTAACTTCCACCACTGAGATTTCTGTACATGCAATTTCAATTTCTTCTCTAAAGGCCAGAAGTTTAGTTGGTTTTCTACTACATATGAATCTTCTAGGATCCCTCATCTGTTAAAAAATAGTCATACTATTTCTTTTCCTGAAGTATATGTACTTGTTTTGGTGGACTTTGTATATTCCACATTTTCTTTATCCATTTAATCACTTAGCAGTACTCACCTGGATTACATATTTTGGCTGCAATAAATATTTGAGAGCAGATGTGGATCTACCAATTTCTGTTCTTTAGATATCTACCAAACAGGGAATTGATTTCTGGGGTGTGGGATGGGCACTGAGACAGGGTCGCTCTACGTAATTCAGAGTGCTTCAGCTATGAGGGCTTATATAGTTATAATTATTGTTTCTTCTCATTGCCTGGATACTTTTATCACTGATTATCAGTATTTCTTATTTTTTAAAAGTTTTTCTATTTAAAGTGCATTTTATCTAAGTGTAGCTACTCTCACTAACTTTTGTTCACCTTCTCCATAGTACATATTTTTTTTTCATTTCTTAGCCCTCAATATTATGTCCACCAGCGAACTGAGTAGTTTTGAAGCAAGATATTGTTATGTTTTGTTTTTCAGTCACTAACCTATGTCTTTTAATTGAGAAATTTAATCTGTTTATAATAAAAATGATTATTGATAATTAAAAAATATATATTTCTGTCATGTTCATTTTTCTAGTTTTATATTTCCTTTTTTATTGAAAGTTGAGGTTCTGTGAGTTTCTATGTTGATAAATTTTGTTTCTCTTTATCCTTTGTGCATTTGACATACTAGCTAGTTGAACATTTTTTCTGTGTTTTCATCATGATAGTTATTATCATTTCACTTCTAGTGTAAAATTATTTTAAACATTTTAAAATATTAGCCTAGTGATGAATCCCTTCAAGTTTTGGGTGTCTTGAAAGAGACTATTTGTTTTTCAATTTTGAAAGATAACTTTGTTGGGTATAATATTTATGGTTGGCATGAATGTTTTAAAAATATCACTGGGATTATGCATTAAAGGTTAAGTGTATTTTCTTTTACTTCAGAACTCAAGATGCGCTGGAGGTCAGAAAAGTGCAGTGACAAACTGAAAAAAAATTAAGAATATTGAAAATAAAAAAAATATAAAGGAGCACTAGTCACAATTTGTACTCAAACATAAAACTTAGTTCACAATTCTGTACTTTTCTAGGGATAACTCTTTTTATAAATCATATTTTGAGCTCATTGCTTTCATAAACAGCCTTTCTTCTAGGTTCTTAATTCTACTAATTTGAGCACCTTCCTCTCTCCAAATAAAATGAACCCAGTGTTGAATGAGGAGACTCTTAAACTTGTATTCTTGAAAACTCTCTGTGATAGTATGGCCTTTTTTTTTAAAATTTTAGGGAAGGGTCTACAGGGTATTCAGGGTCTCACTACTAGATTGGACTCACACTGATCCACCTGTTTACAGCCTCCCAAGAGCTGGGATTACAGGCTTATGCCACCATACCTAGTCTCAATTGATGTCTCAGCCATCCTGGGGGTGGGGCTGGCATGGCTGCTGTGTTGTGCCTAAGCAAGCGCTTTAGTCCACTAAGCTATCTGGCCCGTTCTTATCATCCTTTTGAATGATTTTCTTATTAACTTTGTCATCAAGCCCAAGGCTTATTGGTCTTGCAGCTGTCTGGGCAGTCTTGATGTGGAAACTGTTGCTGTCAGTCTGAGGTGTGGGCCCAACTTTTTATACCCTTTGATCCTCTCCTCCCCAGTGGGAAGCCCATGTCTGACCCATATTCTTAGGCCACTCCATAGAGACAAGACTAAAGTGCTCATTCTGTAAGAATTTCTAGAATTTTAAGTAGGGTAATTTAAAATATATTGATTTAGCATATTAATAAAATCTCAATACTATTTCAATTTGAAAAATCAATTATCTCTGTGAGAGCACAAAGGTCACCTGAGCTTGTATTTATGCAAAAGTACTGCAGAACTTTGCTTAGATGTGTACTTAAAGCAGCTGACCTAATGGGGGTAGAAAGCACAAGAATGATTACTAGTGTTGGGGAAAGTCAGAGGAAGGGAGGGAAGAGGAGAGATAGGTCAACAGGTATAAATACAGTTAGAAGGAATATGCTCTGGTGTCCCATAGGACAACACAGTGACTATGATTAACAATGTCATATTCAATAATTCACAGTACCTAAGAGAAAGGAATTTAAATGCTCTGACCACAAAGCAAAAAGTATATGAGAGGACAGGTATGTTAAATAGCTTGAAGGCTATGCTTTCAGGGGTCATTTCTATAGTAGGTTAAGTAGCTCTCTGCCAAATGTCAAGTTGAGGGAATTTAAGAGCATATATTGTACATTGGGAATGTCTGCACAAAGCAGTAACCCACATTCTACTAGACCTAAAAATATTTGAACCATTGTGAAATTTATGCCAGAGTGCGAAAGATATTTTGAGTGGAGTTAAATTCTGTACAAATATCTAATGTGTTATCATACGTACAAAATCTCTACACTAAGCTCCCCCTCCAAAAAATAGCTCTCTTTTGCTATTCTAAATGCATTAGATTTCATTGCATGGTGTTATAGTCTTTAAAAACTTTATAAGGCAAAATGTTTCAGAAGTGGGTAAGTCTTTATAATATAAACAATGACTATTAATTCCATTTTTAGTTATTACTATCAGTACTTGATTATTTAATGCATGTATTGAAACATCATACCATGCCTCATAAATGTATTATGTACACATTAGGTGTCAATTACAGAAAAAAAAACTTGAAATAATTAAAAAAGAATTTCTTCTCTATGTTCTAAATTAAAAACAAATTGAGCATATAAAGGCTGGAAAAATTTCCAAGTGTGCAGACTACGCTGTGCTGTTCCTATAACCAGTAAGCAAAGCACCTGTTCACTGTATCACAGCCTTCCACAGGTGTTACTTCTTGATGGGAGGGGCTGGGTCACTAAGGTTTTCTTTTTTTAAACCTTTTAGTCCATATACAAAATCTTCAACAATGTCATCTAACAATGTCATGGTCATTCACTAACTAGTGGAGCCAGATCATTCATCAGAAAGTTAGTGACTCTGAAACCAAAGTTAGATGCCATAAAAAACAATGAACAAGGACAACTGCTGCCATGCTAATGTAGGAGAGTACATGCTATAAAAATAACATTGATGATGCTGAGCAAATAAAAACACCTAACAGAAATGTATTTGAAGACTGTGGATTTATGCAAGCTGGTACCTATCCCCCATACTTTTCTTTTACAATGTTTGGAAAACTAATCTTCAGTAATGTCAGGTCTGAATTAAAGAGGGATTTCCAGAAATGCACATTTTCATTGCATAAAACTTAACCACTTTGTCACTTCAAGAATGGCAGGTTTTCAGTGGTATCGATGATCCTTTTTCTTCCACTGTGCTGATTTCTCTGTAGGCCAGAAGCCCATGAAATTCTCTGAGTTTTCTGAACTCTAATAAGTACTGCAACATAAACTCTAGAAAATCAGCAGCGCCTAAAACTGTCTGCAGTTCCACTTGTTTCACTGCTCTATGGGAGTTACAAAAACAAGCCAAGGTCAATTTCTATAATAATAGAAGATCAGTACGGTTGATTACATAGTTTTAAGATTTTTCCCTTCTTTCTTATTTGAATAATCTGCCTCAATTTTTACTACTTATTTTGGTTTACACGGATGATGGCTGAAAAGCCCGGATGCTGTTCCTATAAACTATGCCTTTCTTGGAAAATTGAGCCTTATCTGTTGTCCTATCATTCTTCCTGTTTCTTAGATTGTGTCTGATTGGTGCTTGGTAAATCCACACTGAAATAATGGAAAGTATGAAATCTGTTCTGTGTCTTGCCTGTTTTCTTAGTAGTACTCATGGGTTTTTGTCTCTAGTGAAATATGCTGGAGCTCTTAATTGTTAGAATTTGCTGGGTGATTAAATCAAGGATAGTTTATAAGTTGAGTACTACTGTTACAAATGATTTTAGTCCACAGTTGAACTACAATGATGAGATAAGTGCCATATTTCATAGACAGTAGATCCCTTTCTAGGAAATCTATGACAACTATGCTTTCTTTTATTTATCTTTAAAAAATAATCCATTTTCCTCAGCTGTAGTCACCTTGACTACAAGAGAGCTAGACATTTATTTTCCCAGCAAAGCTCCTAT
>PVJA010020925.1:15506-36398 GCA_004027025.1 Myocastor coypus | reverse complement strand
AAAAAAAAAAAAAAAAAAAAAAAAAAAAAAAAAAACCCTTAATTACAATGCATGGAACGCAGAGCTAGATTGGTGAGATGAGCTTTAGGAGGGTTAGATTCAATAGCCTCCAACATCACAAGCTTCACTGGTGGCACACTGCAATTGCAAAACCTTTGACTGGGTATGTATCTGCTTCCTCTTAGTCCAAAAAGAATTATATTCTTTCCTTTTTTTTTCTTTCTTTCTTTTTTCTATGCAACATCAATAGGGAGGTGGATCATGCCCACACACTGCACTCTATAGAATGATTGTGAGGACAATATGCAATATGTCAACTTTCAAAGAAAAGAAGGGGGAAAAGAAAAAACAAAGTAATGTGGATTTAGAAAGGTTAATGTTTAATTTTTTGATCAGTCTTATATATCTATATGTATTAATCTAAACTGATCTGATGATGAAAATGTGTAATATAACCATTGTTAAATTTAAACAATAAAAAATTGAAAAAAAAAAGTAGCAAGAGCATGCACAAGAAACCCAATAGCTGCAAGTTGATGCGAATAGAAACAACTCAAGTTAATAGAGTCAATGAAAATGATGCACTTAGCACAAACAATATAAAAGACTTGCTCAAAGAAGTAATGCCAGAGAATTATCCAAGTATAGAAAATGAGTTTGATGTAGAGGTAAGTGAAGCACACAGAACTGAACTCACTTATGACCAAATAAATCTATATCAAGGCACTTAATAATAAAGATTCCAAAACTTCAGCACATAAATAGAATACTAAAACCTGTTAGAGAAAAGAAACAAGTCACTTATAAGGCAAAGCCCATTAGAATCATAGCAAACTTCTCAACATAAACCCTAAAGCCATGCACCTATATACAGTGGATGAGCTAAATAATAGACCTCTGAACCTCGAAAATGTTTTTGACACTGAGGATAACAATGTGTAACAGTAAAACTATGCTGGGAATGCCTGTCATTCTGGTTTTTTAGATGTATGTTGCTTCTAATATAATTTCAGTTACTACTATACTCTCTCTCAAGTAAATGGTTAGTTTACAAGAAAACAAAAGGTATTAAAGGAGATTAATAGACTAGGAAAATGCCGTAGGATTGACTGGCTACAATTTTGTATTTACTTAGATTTTTAAATGTGTATAAATGTGTAACTTCTTTGATCACATTCTATAGAGGTTTATGAGAATATCAATGATTGATAGAAAGACAGTGATGTCATGCTTCAGTACCTATGTTATAGAATAATAGTATCACTAAGCTTTTCTTCTGGTGGGTTAAAAATATAAGTGTACAGACCAAAAATTGGAGAAAACGAAAGGCTACAAGGATAGCCAATGTTTTGGTTCTGGCCCTTCAAGGTCAGTGAGGATCAAGAATAAGACTCAGGCTATAACATCCTATAGCGTGTGGTTTCCCAAATTTTCTGTTCAAGAAGATTATGGGACTACAGAGGAAAGGGACTGAAGACACAGAGTGTGACAAAGGACAGTCACTTAGAGAGAAAACATTCTCTCAGGCTTTCACAGAGAGCAAACTGGTCAAGCAATGGCCGCAACTCATCCAGATGGCTGACAATGACAACAGTTCTATAAAGCACTGCACATGGTTCTAAAGTAAATCCTAAGGGATTTGACTGACCTTGAGAGATACAAAAGTTACATATTTTGCTATACAGGCCATACTTAAATTTGCCTTAACCACCCAGCAGAAAAGTTAAACCACAAGGCATAAAATGGAAAACTAGCTTAGAATGTTGAACTGTAAAAGGTTTAAATAAGCAGTTTCCATTATTGCCAGTTTTACCAATAATCCAGTGCAGTTATCAAACATTGGATTATGTGTATAACTACTCTCTCTTACTTTAATGAGAAGAAATTTGGTTGTACCAATAATGATTTGAAAACTTATAACGTCTACACCCTGTGTTCTGTATAACTAATAGGAGGACAACAATATGTATTGTATCACATATTAAAATATACTACTAATGTGTTTCGAAACTGCCATATTGTTCTACATTGTTATTTCTTATTAAAAGTAATAAAAATTTAAAAAAGAAAAAAGAATAGTTTCCAAATTTCATCATATCTAAGTGTTTATTATTTGGATTTTTTCTATAATATATAGTATCCTATTTGTTGAAAAAAACCCTTAAGTAAAAGAGAGATTTAAGTGAAGTATTTTACATCCCGAAGGAAACAACTTCCAGCCCAGGTGTATGGATCCTGCCAAATTATCCTTTAAATCAATGGATACTTCCATAACCTACAACAACTGAAGAAATTCATGATTATCAAACCAATGCTACAAAGAATACTGAAAGATATTTTGGAAAGCAATAATAAAGACTAAAACTTTAAGAGTACCAATAAAGTGCAACCAAACAGGCAGGGAATGCACTTAAACAGAAGTGAAACACAAAGAACCATCAACAGGAAAATAAAATGACAAGAATAAGCCAATACATAAAAGTTATGATCATTAATGTAAATGGTCTTAATTCACTAATCAAAAGAAATAGACTGGCAGAATGGATCAAGAAAGAAGATATGCTATACTCAGGAAACACATTTAACTCAAAAAGAAATTCATAGACTGAAATTCAAAAGAGGAGAGAAAACAGTACTTCATGTGACAAGAACCCAGAAAAAATCAAAGTTAGCTATTTGAATTACAGCCAATGCAAACTTCAAGTCAAACAAAAGTTTAGATTGGTTCACTACTTAATTCTACATGAAATTTAAAGGCTATATAATGCCTTCATCCTTCAACATCTTTTTTTTTTTTTTTTGTCTTTTTGAGACAGGGTCTTGTTATGCAGTTCAGGATGGCCTTGAGCTCACTTTTGTAGCCCAGGCTGGTCTCGAACTCGAACTGATCCTCCTGCTTCAGCCTCCCGAGTGCTGGGATTACAGGCGTGCGCCACCACACCCGGCTTCAACATCTTTCATAAACTTGACAGGGAAGCATTGCTCTCAAAGTCATACCTAGAAAGAAGTATTACTCAGATACCAAAATTAGAGAAGGACACAACCAAAAAAGAGAACTATGCATCAATATTCCTAATGAACATCAAAAGTCCTCCATAAGCCACAAAATGTAGCAAATCACCAAGAGGATTACACAGTATGATCAAATAGGATTCACACCAGAGATGTAGGCATGTTTCAACATATGCAAATCAATAAATGTAATACACCAAATTAAAAGAGTCAAGGACAAAATTCTGTGCTTATCAAAGTAGATGCTGCAAAGAAATTTGATAAAGTCCCATAAAAATTCTGAGAAAATCTGAATAAATGGTGTTTATCTCAACTTGATAACAGCTGCCTATAACAAACCATCATGTTAAATAGATTAAAAAAAAAAACAGTTAATGGATTGTGTTCAGAGTTGCCCCTCCAGCCTCATGTGCCCATAAGGTTTTCAAGAAGGTGGTTGAATATGGAGTGTGTGACTGATTCATAATGCAATGCTCAGATTAAAGGTGTGTAATTACTGCACTGGTTTACTGACTGGACTAATACAAGTAGATTGGATACAAGAGAAAGAGACTTGTCTGCCTTCCATACTTGCTTGTGCTGTCTTCTGGCCACCATGAACTAGGTCTTTTGTGCTGTCCCTTTCCCAATCCATTCTGTATTTGGAGTATCTGATTACAGAATGAAACCTTTACAGATTCTAATCTTAAAAAAAAATCCCTTCTCTTTTAACTTTGAGTATTTTACCTCAGGAACTAAGATAGTATTTTTTTTTACTAGAGCATCACTGTTGTGTCTATATCTGACAACATAGTTCAGGAGCCTTGAAAATAACTCTGGGGAAGAGTTAGGAAAGTTTTAGAGATGCCCAATGAAAAAGTAGACCCAGAATACCTTGCATTGCTTTGTATGGGAAAGTTTGCTTAGAGATGAGAAGACCAGAAATCCAGTAAAGACAAGGCATAGTAGATTTCACTGGAAAGTCCTAGATTTGCTACTGGATGGTTTGGGCTATGAAGTGACAAAAAGTTTGTATTCTGTTCATTTCAAGAAACTTTGTCTGAGGCTGACCTTAAGGGCAGTGAGCTAAATATTCTGGCAGAAAAGAACTTCAAGACAGCCAAATATTGGGATGGTGGTATGGATACTGAAGCAGGATCTTAGCCAGGTCTATATTAAAAATCAAGAACAAAGAGCTCAGAATAATTTAAAAATTTATGAGTATGACCAGAAAGAAATTCCTGTAAAACAGTGGACTGCAAAGATGGGGCAGAGGGAATCTTGATTGCAGAAAAGGAACAGGAGAATAGAAAAGGTGATTACAAGAACAAGACTCTATCCTTCGCAGCCACAAAATTGTAAAAAAATGAGTTATTTTACCTTGAAAAAAAAAATCCCCAGTGTACCACACTCTTGAAAAGTGACAATATAGAGAATATTTTCTCAGAATTTGATTCATAGTGCTTCTTAATCTAAGCCTTGTCTTGTAGAGTGTAGAGAAAGGTAAGTTTGGCTACTACTCCAATTGACATCAGACATTGGCATAACTCATATAATACGGTTTAAGGTTCAGGCAGAATGAAAGAGTTGTAAGATCAGGAAAGCTTTCACTTTGATTTTGGAAAAAGGAATTGGAGACCAGGCAGTATGCCTTGAAGAGAGTAGTGTTTGAAGCCTTGAGCATGGAGGCAAAGCTGCAGTGGAAATCCCCCAAAATTGGCTGAGTCAGCAATGTGTATCATGGGAGCAAAATTACAAGGAGGACCAGAGCATGCTAAAGAGAGCAACTGTGAAAGCTATAACTACAAGAAGTACTATAAGGGTCAGAGAATCAAGTCCTTTGTAGTTTACAACTTGCCACATATTGCCTTGGATGCTGGGTATGGAACCACAGGATTTAACGTCTTCCTTTTTCCCATTCCTTTGTATCTTCCTGTGTGTACCTTCTGAAGTGGACATGGTTTTTTTTTTTGTTTTTTTTTTTTCTGTCTTTTTGAGACAGGGTCTCGCTATGCAGTTGAGGCTGGTCCTGAGCTCACTTTTGTAGCCCAGGCTGGTCTCGAACTCGCACCAATCCTCCTGCCTCAGCCTCCCGAGTGCTGGGATTACAGGCGTGCACCACCACGCCCGGCTAAAAGTGGACATGTTTATCTTGTGCCATTGAATGTTGGAGATGTTTGACTTTTCATCTGTGTAGGAGCTCACAGATAAGAGTGCATTTAATTGCAGAGAAGACTTTTGACTTGAACTTTTCAGCAATGCTGAAGGTTTTATGACTTAAGTAATTCTTAGAGATGGACTAAATATCTTTTCATAAAGAAATATGAATGAATCTGAGGCAACCAAGGCTGGAATGCAATGAGTTGTGTCTAGATGTCCCCACAGAGCCTCATGTGATCATGTGATTTTTTATGGAGGTGACTGAATCTAGAATGATTGATGTGTTGCACAATGCTGGGACAAAGGCTGTGGAGATTAAGGTTGAGTGATTAATCTGCTGATGTATCAGTGGCTTAATTCCAGTTCCTTGGATATAATTTAAGGGAGAGAGAAAGGGCTGTCCCCCTTTTTTCTTTCCTTTTCTGTCTTCTGTTCACCATGAACTGTTGGTTCTTTTCACTGTTGCCCCTCTCAAAAGCCAACTTACATTGGAAGCAAATGATTATGGACTGAAACTTTTACAAAGTATGAACTGAACAAACCTTTCCCTCTTTAACTTCTGATATGGGATACTTTGTCTCCACAAGAGAAAAATAACTAAGACAAAACATGAAAGCTTTCACTCTAACGTCAGAAATAAGAAGAAGATGCCCATTTTACCTGTTTCTGTTCGATTTAGTTCTGAGAACATTAGCCAGATTAACTAGACAAGAGAAAGAAGTAAAAAGAATGAGCATACAAAAAGAAGTAAATGATCCTTGTTTGCAGATCTCACAATTCTCTACATAGAAGTCCCCAAAAACACTATCAAAAGACTTGTAGATTTAATAACCAGATTCAGTCATGTAGCTGAATACAAAGTCAACACACAAAAATCGCTGCATTCTCATACACAAGTAAGAAAATTACTGAAGTTAGGAAATTGTAACCATTATAATAACAGTGAGAACAAGGAAATACTCAGGAATCAATTGAACACAAAGGATGTAAAATATTTCTACATTCAAAACCATAGTTTGGATAAACCAAAATATTAAAAATTTCTATGATCCCAAAATTCTTATACATATATACTCCACTACCAATCAAAATATATTAGCATATCTCACAGAACTACAAAAAACACACCTAAAATTTATTTGAAATCAGAAGATGTGTGGAATAGCAAAAACAATTCTAGGAAACAAAGTCAGGGGGCATCATAATCCATGATTTAAATTATACTGCAAGCTACTGTGAGAAGAACAATATGGTACTGACAACAAAACAAACAAACAAACAAACAAACAAATAAATAAGTAAAAAAATAAATAAAAATTAAACTTGAAGCTTAGAGAAATGTATTAGAAGATGCAGAAACAACTTAAAATACATCTCACAAATTTATCTTTGAGGAAAGGGTCAAACCTATGTACAAAAAAAACAAACGAACAAACAAAAAAACAAAAAAACAACATCTTAATAAATAGTGCTGTGATAAGTGGTTTTCCACATGTTGAAGCTTCAAACTGGATCCATGTTTCTCACAATGTATTAAACTAAAATCACAATGGCTCAAATATCTAAATATTAAAACAGAAACACAAAATCTTCTGAAATTGAAAATAATTAGTGATCTTGAAGACATAGTTTAGGCAAAGGCCTCACAAAGAAACCCCAAGTAAAAGGGAAATAATACAAAGATTCAACAACTTGGATCTCATTTCATTAAAAATGTTTTGCACTAAAAAAAAAAAAAAAATCACCAAGAATGTGAAACAACAACTCACAGAATGAGAAAAAATTCCTAGCCAGTTGTTCTTCAGACAGAGGACTAATATCTGGAATATATAAAGCACTGAAAATATCTGTCCTCCAAAGTTTGCAGACCCAATCAAGAGGTCCCACAATACATTAGGATTAGAAATTACATTCAACCCAGATATTTCCTTTCTTGATATTTTCCCAGAAGAAATAAAACATCATACATACCATGGCCATATATGAAGACTCATACACATACAGCAGCACAGTTAATATTGAAATGTTGGAAACAACCAAAATGCCTACCTATCAAGCAAGAAATGGGTAAAGAAGATAAGGTTTTCGTTTTAATATAATGGAGTACTTCTAAGCCATAAACAAGGATGAATGTGAGACACTTATAGCTAAATGGAAGCATCTGGGGACCATACTCTTAAGTGAAATAAATTGGACATGTATTTGTAAATACCACATGTTTCTCTCATATAAGAAACTGAAAGTACAAACAAGAGCCAAAATATATAATAGATGTTGTGAAATAGCTAGAAATTGTTTCAAAAAAAAGAGGGAACAGGTGGGGTGAAGGAAGGAAAAAGAAAAAAATGAGAAAAGAGTATAAATTGGAAACAAAGATTTGTAAATAAGGAGAGGAGGAGGGATTGAGGGAGTGGAGGGATGGGAAAAAAAAAGAGAAACTAAGACCAATCATGTATGGGTACAAGTTCTACATGATGACTGTGATCCATATGTATTTTTAAATTATGCCAATAAGTTTAATAAATATAAAAAATGAAAATATTGAAAAAGACATTAATACATTATCATGCAGTTTTTGGTAAGAAGTGTCTTCTATTTCCACAGGCAGTGGTGAACAACATGAAAAATGCAAATAATGCAACTGCTTGTTTTCCCCGTGATGCTCTAATTAACATGAATGCCTCCCTTTGGGTATAAATAAATTTGTTAGTGAAGATGCCAGAGGCAAATGTATAATATTTGTTTCTTTCTTTACAAAATACTTTCTAGGGCCAGAGAAAAAGCTCAGTGGATTAAAATGTCTGCAAACAAGCCCAGGGGCTGGGGGTTCAATGCCTAGGCTTGCCTGCTGGCCCTACTCCCAAGGCACACAGTTTTGAGACTGGGTATGATGGTGCATGCCTGTAATCCCAGCTCGTGGGAGGCTGTAAACAGGTGGATCACTATGAATCCAATCTAGTAGTGAGACCCTGAATTCCCTGTAGATCCTTCTTTATAAAAAACAGGAAAAATACTTTCTAGTCCTATAAAATATACATTCTAGTATCTTCTTGATATGATGCTTTAGGCTGGCAAACTAATTTCTATAACCAAACATTAGTTATACACCTACAAATTATTTTTGCATAAGATAATACATGTAATATATCATGGCAACTTAACTAATGATCACCAAGCTACAAGGCCCATCTGAACTGAGTCAGTGGGGTTATGGTCATTGAAGACCCACCTATGCTATTGTTACCAATGGCATAAAAGGAGACTAGGATGGGAAGAGTGCATGCTGCTGCTTTGTTTGTGGCTGGTTTTCCTGATATAACTCTCCCTGGAGGAGAAACCCAGGTCTCCACTGTCAGTCCATTCTTGAGTCCAGTGCAGATCCCTCAGCCTTCTGGTGCAACTCCTTCAACTTGCTGGTGCACTTTCTAGCTTCCACCACTAGCCTTTAGACCTTCCTTGTACAAATTCTTTATAGAAACTTTCATGAGACCTTGCTGTGGGCTCTAGGCCTCCAGCTGGACTCATGGAGAACTTGCCATGGGAATCTACACCCATGATTGGATTTTTCAGGTCTGGAATGTATGAACAGATCTCTTGTACTCTACTCCATTTAGGAAATAAAATGCTTCTACAAATTTATGTGTCTTGTACCAAATCTATTCCCTTTCAAGCCACAAACCAGAACATCTATTAATTAAATTTACCAAGCAGACAAAATTATATAATAAAACTTGTGCTAGGCCATGGTCTTCTCTCCCTCATAAACAGTAACAAACAGCTTTTTAAATAATCAAATACGTTTCCTAAGGGTCCTGTTAAATTGTTGAATGTAAATTGCAATTGGAATTGACTGTTAAAGATCTTGGTAGAGTTGGTTAAACATCTGTTCAATTTATTACAATTTTATTTGTACTTCAGCTGTAACTGGGGCAATTAAGCCAATCAGAGCAAGCAAATCAAATCCAATTTACACTTTAATGGACTAAAAATGAATGAATATATACTGTACTACTAGAACTAAATGATTAAATGTGTCTCTATGGATATTTTTTTCTCTACAAAAGTCATAGTGTTTATACTATAATTATCCATTTAAGACTCATGTGAACAAATTGAGCATCTCTGTTTCTATTTTTTTAAAAAACTTGTAATTTCAAGAATGTAATGATAACATTCTTTCTAACATAAATAATTCTGTTTATACAATCATTTAATCCAGTTTGTTAGCCTTATTTGAATGTGGAAATTAGAACATAGAGAGTGTTGTCTTAGTTACTTTTTACTTGGTGCTGGGACAAATACCCGACACTCAAAATGAAGGAAGGAAAGGTTTACTTAGCTCACAGTTACTGAGGGTTTCAGTCCATATTTTGCTGGCCCAAGGCTGAGTGGACGGGGCAGAGTGCATCCAGTTTATGGTGGTGGAACAGCAACAAAATGGTGACAGAGGCAATGGAACAACCAAGGGAGCAGAGAGCAATAGCTCTAGTCTGTCTCTCTGTCTCTCTTTATATTACATTCAGGCTCTATGCCTCAACCTATCCACCTTAGGCTACATCCATAATCCCAGAAGTACTTAAAACACATAATCCCAGTGGATCATGGATCAAGTCTCAAACTCGAGAAGTCTCAGCCCCATGACTCATGAAGCTTTGGGGGGACAACTAGACATAAACCATAGCAAGTATGTTCGTTAACTAAAATTTCTGTTTTTACTTTTCCCTTGCCTTGAATTGCATTAAGGGAGATTAATAATGGTTTGTGTTTTATTGTGAAATAAAAGTTATTGATCTTTGCCAAGATCATAGCACCTGGAAATAACAACTGTACACTGTATATATGTGGTATCCAGTA
Organism: Myocastor coypus; assembly: GCA_004027025.1. NCBI lineage: Eukaryota > Metazoa > Chordata > Mammalia > Rodentia > Myocastoridae > Myocastor > Myocastor coypus. Next base: position 26,393 of record PVJA010020925.1, on the reverse strand, counting down.
CAGTATTTTAGATAGAGCAGGCCAACACTAAAATTATGAGAAGCTTAGTGTCACTAAAATTGCCAGGATGCTACAAACATGAAGATATATCTCAGTATACAGGTGGGACATTGGAAGTGGAAACTTTCTTTTAGGTGGAGAGCTGAGCCAAATTTATATCATTGTCCCATGAGCTACTAACACTTCATATCAGAAAATATCAGGCAAAATATCACTCTACAACATGCAGTAATTTTGAAATCAATTAAACAACTACTAGGTAATAATGTAAAATGGAAAAGATTAAGTTCTTTGATATACTCTTTATTTTATTAGACAGTTAAAATTTCTTCAATTTAGGTAACTAACTCTAGAGTGACTAACATATTTCGTATAATTTTTGGAATGCATACCTTTTAACACTCTCCACTTGGTCATTTGATTTGCTCACTGGTAGCATTTGCATAATGTAGTTGGTTACCAGAGGGATTGGCATACAGTGCATCCTTTGGTTTCCAATATCTGATGAAAAGAAGCTCAGCCACAGATCTGTTTCCTCAAAGGAAAGATCTAACAATGGCTTTTTGGTATACTCTCAGCACACACAAAGCCCAATTTATTTTAACCAAAAGCCACCAAATTAAGACATTAGAGATACAGCTACCCCGATTTTCAGTAACATTTCATACATGTGCCAATTGGTGACCAGGAAACAGTCTAATTATCTTCACCACTTTACTGTTACTTAATCTTTACAATCAATTTTTCAATAATCTATGAAATAGCAACAATTATTCATCAGGAAGCCTCTATAAAAAGTCATAGACTGGTCTCTAGACTTCTGAAGATAAATTTCATTATGTTTAGTACATTCGTTTCCCTCCTCTTCATTATTTTATTTTCTTAATTTCTCAGATATTGTGAAGGTGCTACCAAATGTTAGGTAAAGCCTAAGAATATCAGCAAGTTCCCTGAAGCACCTGTTCCCAGAAGTCTTGCAGATGGTAAGGAAAAACCCACCAACCAGATGTACTCAGGGTATATGTGAGCATGTTAGGGAAGACTCTCTGATATAGTACACCTTGCATTGAGCTGGAAAGGCTCGGATGGAGTTAAATAGATGATGAAAGGAACAAAGAGGGCTACAGGCAGAAGGCAGAGATTGGTAGAGACATCCTGCATGTGGATGAGGTACAGTGTGCTTCAGAGGGACCAGCAGATAGCCTAGCTGGGGAAACCTGTGTGTTAGCCGATGATTCTCAGTGGAAGAGCATGGGCTGGAAATTGCAGGAACTTCAACTGTGTTAGCAAAGCTTGTTTCTTTAAAAAATCTTAAAATTTCTGTACAATATTGAAATTTAAGCGAAAGTTAAATCCATTCCCTGCAGAAGAGAGAATGAACTGAGTAGGGCAAGAGCAACTCTAGTTTCTTAAGTTGGGAGAAGGCTATATAATCCCTTTAGAAGATAATGCATTGATCAGGATAGTTGTAGTGATTAAGAAAAATGGATGACTGCTTCTGAGAGGTGCAAACTTGTATCCATTAATTTTCAGTAGCGTTTAATTCAGGTACATTATAATTGCCACCTGCTTTTAACCTTATCCTCACAGGATGATAAATTTCTAAAGGATAACATTCTTCTTTTTCTCCTCTTCCATTTTCTCCAACTTCATCTCTCCTTACTGTCATCTTGTCACAGTGGAATTCAGTTTAGCTAAGAAAAATAAATAAGCCAAACCAAACCTTTCAACTTTGGTTCTTCTTTTCAGTTTCATGGTCTGTTTTTCTTCCCCATGATAGCAGTGAGAGGTGGAGGAATGAACACTTGAAGAAATTTTGGAATATGGCCAAGGCATCTTTATCCTTATTGAGTCCGGATGAAGTCTCACTCTTATAAATTTTGATTGTGTCCCATGATGTTTTCCAAGCAAATGGACCATTTTGTAAAAAGCAAACGCATCCTCTCACCATGTACAAGAGGAGGAGGTGTAAATGGAGAGGAGCCACCAGCATTTTCAGAAAGCTACATGATGTAACAGCCTTACTACACTGCCTCATTTGGGCCTGAAATTTTTAAATAATCAGGAAAATATAATCCTATTCCATTAGTATAGCAACAAGTATGTTCTCAGCATAATAAACGTGGTTCTAGGGTGGCATTGAGCTCCGTTTTGCATGCCCTTCTGTCTCACCTTTTATTGCCAATGCCATTGAAGTCATAATGGAAAGACAGCGTTTGAAAGAACCCTGCTGTTTTTTTGGCTGCCAGTTGGGAACAGAGGAGAATAGGACAGCAGGATATATATTTGTAAAGTTCCATTTGCTTATCTGAGTTAGGGACAACATTTTATCCTTTCAAGCTCAACTCCAAGCTACTGTAATTAGGCTTTCCAGAACAGTCTTGTTGCTGTCTTTATATTACAATAGCATTTTGAAAAGCTTGGACAGTTACCAGTTCATTGGTATGGCAAGATGTTATTGCATATCTGAAGAATTCTCTATGTTGTGGTGGATGTCATTACTTCCTACAAGGGGAAGGGAAATATATTTTTTTACAACATTTACAATGAGTTTCTATGCAAAAAAAGTCATTTAGGAGCAGGCATAAGACATCAAAATTTTTGTCTTCAAACCTAGCAACAGGTCTTCTCATGTTGAATCATTGAATCACAAGTCACAAATGACCATAGAATTCCTTCCCTGATGGGAAAGCAAAAAGAAAGAAAGAAAGAAAGAAAGAAAGAAAGAAAGAAAGAAAGAAAGAAAGAAAGAAAGAAAGAAAGAAAGAAAGAAAGAAAGAAAGAAAGAAAGAAATGTTATAAAGGCAGGTACAAAGAGTGAGGTGAAGAAAGGCAAGATGGAGAGATACCTTAAATCCAAAGCTTCTTGAGGTCTAAATTCAGATTTTCATCCACTGAACATGAAGGTGCATATGATCATGTTGGCACTGTTGCAAGTAGGAGCCCATCCCTCATCTCCAACTCTTTCTATTAAAGATTTTGCAATAAGATCCAAAATCTTTACCAGGTAGTGAGGATGTATTTTATAATGGAGACACTGTGAATCCAACAATACCAGAACTGTCTGCTTCTGTGTCTTTAGGAGCCTTTTCATTATGGTAGAACAAGCCTGACGAATAGGATTTCTCATCCTGATGGAAATGTTTTATTCTCTTATATCAAAGTACTGAAAATGTGGTCAGTGCCACCCAGAGACTGGATTTTTAAATTTTACTGAATTAAACTGCTCATGTGTAGAGGCAATCATATTGGACAGAACCACTGGAAACTGGTTATCTACACCTGGACTAAAATTAGACCCTCTTCCCTTTAGACCCTCATCCCATTTCATTTTAAAAATCCAAATGAATCTGCACAGTATAGAACCTCTAGTTCGAAGATGCATAAATAGAGTCATTGTGTATTCTAAAAGGGAATTTCTAAATTTTCCAGGAATCTGATTATTTTTACTATAAGACATGATTTTCCAAAATTAGGGGAAAAGTGAATGTTTTTCCTTTTATTTGGGATTGTTTCATTGCTTTTAGCAATGCTTTTGCTTATGAGAAAGACCCTTGATTTTAGCTATACACAGACTATACTATCCTAAGACTTCTTACAGCCATCATCGTGGGCTCACTGAAGCATTAATGAACAGTGCATTAATAAATAGATATTCTGAAGCAGTGTTTGCCCCCTGGCACTAAGGTCTATCAGAATAAGTGGCATGCAGGCAAATGGGGGAGACAGCATTTGGCCCAATGATTTCTCTGCAGCTGCTAGAACAGAAATGCCAACGCAAAGCTGAGCCACTAATTGGAAGTGGAATAAACTAAAGAAATCTTGGTTCAAATGGCAGCTATATTTTTCAGAGAAGATTTCAGTTGAAATGCCAAAGGAGACAGTTAGCCAAAACATTTGTCTATGGAAATTTCTCTTTTCAATTTTATTCAGATTTACAGCTGGGTGCTAAGTGAAGCATTTCTTGGGAACACATGTCATGGATAAACCAAGATGTTTATTTTCCTCAGTAGCAGATCTGATGAACTCACAACAAATAGTTCAATTACCATGATTACTAATGGGTTGATGAATTCAGGCTACAATAAATGAAACAGGGTATGTGGGGACAGAGCTCCTGGAGGACTGTGTTGAGAGAGTTGGGCTGTAAGTAGGCAAGCCAGCTGCTGCAGCTTCTCAGTTTATGGAGCATCAGAGTGAGAAGGAATCAGATAAGAACATTCTTGGGTGCTCTGCTCAACTGTTGTTTACTGAACCCTCTCTGAAGGAGATCATTCCATGGCTCTCTCACAAGGATTCATGGGCTAAATTCTATATTCTTTGCGTTTTATGTCAAAAACATACTTGCTTATCCTGGCAACCTGGCTTAAGCCAGGCAACAAAAGTCCCACATCCCCTTTTCGAGTTTTGTGGTGCTGGGTTCCTGAGCATGCAGAGCTGAATTCACCACTTAATTTTGCCATTGTCCTTGATTTCTATTCTTGCAACTCCCCATATGGCTAGGAGATGCTGGAAGATATTGGAAGCCAGTGGCAATTTTAGCTTTCTTCTTTGTTTCTTATTTATACATCTGTAACATGGAGTGATGATTTCTATTTCATAAAAGTTTGGTTGATAGAAAATGTTTAAAATTCACATTACTGAATTTGAAATCCCTCATTTGATCCGAAACACGGGTAACTCACCTTAAGATATATTTGGAAGCAAGTATGAAATTAAGGAGATAATTAAAATTGTAGGGTGGATATTTCAAACTCTAAATGGGTGTGGACAAGACCACTGTATTTTGTTTATTAACAGTTCCTTCTCAATATTCCTCTTTTCTTCTTCTTTCGCTATGGTGGGGTTGAATTGTGGGGCCTTGAATTTAGTAGGCAGATGCTGTACCACTTGGTTATATCACCAGCCAACACATTTTTTATATAAATGTAAGATTTACATCACAGATGTGTGTAAACCATAAAAGTATAGTGTAATGGACTTCATCAGATGAACGTACTCATATAACCCTTGTTCCTAGCTCAGTGGCATAGTGCCTGCCTCATATGTGCAATGGCCTGAGTTTGATTCCCAGTATCACCAAAAATACCGAAACAAAACAAACCCAACCCCCTCCCCCAATCATATTTCCCTTGGGTCCTTTTAAGTTAATCCCTGCTTAGCCAGAGACAAAGTGTTTTTATGGTTTTTTTTTTTTTTTGGTTTTTTTTGTTTGTTTGTTTGTTTCTTTTTTCAAACAGAGTCTTGCTATATGGTTCAGGCTGGCCTTGAGCTCACTTTTGTAGCCCAGGTAGACTTTGAACTCATATTGATTGTCCTGCCTCAGCCTCCCAAGTGCTGGGATTATATGTGCATACCACCAGACAAAACATATTTAGATTATCTCACTATAAATCCCTTTTCCTGTTTTGCATATATATATAATTTTCCTGAATAGCAGATCTGATGAACTCAGAACAAATACTTCAATTACCATGATTACTAATAGGCTGATGCCTATTAGTATGCATGGGCGTATCTATCTATCTATCTATCTATCTATCTATCTATCTATCTATCTATCATCTATCTATATGTTCTACTGAACTATCTTCCCAGCTCCTTCTTTAATAACATTAGATGATTTAGATGGTTTTTGTTGCATATTTTTGTAGCTTATGATTCTCAAGTATTTTTTACATTTCATATAAAAATATCACATTTGTGGGGATAGGGTTTTTTATAATTTAATTTTCCTCTTAATATCCAGGGATCAGTAGTAATGGCTTCTATTTCATTTTTAAGTTGTATCTTCTGTCTTTTTTCTATTAACTTAGCTAGAAACTTATCAAGGTTATTATTATTTCAGTGGTCCAGCTTTTCATTTCAGTGAATTTATTTGTTGCTCTTATGCTGCAACTTTCCTTGATTTCTGCTCCACTTTTTACCTTCTTACTTCCCTTTGCTTCATGTGTGAAATGCACTTTTCCTGTGTTTTCTAATGTTTGGCTTAGATTATTGATTCTAGAGCACTTTTCTTGATACATAAATTTAATATTGTACATTTTCCTGTAAGTGCAATTTTTAATGTTCCTCTCAAATTTGCTTGTGTTTCATTTTCACATAAATTTGTGGTATATCTGTAGTACATACTGTTCACAGCATGCTTGTAGGGAGTTCATGCATATGTACAACGCATTCCTTTTTCTCCATTTTCCATTCCTTCTTCACTCCTCCCTCTTTACTTTGATCCCCTCCCAATAGAGAAAGACGGAACACCTACTTTTTATTACTTACTTTTTACTTTGCTCCTTAGTATAATTCAGTTTCCTCATGTAACATGAGCTATGTGCCATTTAAGCTGTGTACCTCATTTTTTTCACTTAGCATTATAGTTTCATGGTGCATCCATTTTCCTATATATGTCTCAAGTTCATCCTTCTTAATGGCTGAATAGTACTCTGTTCTGCATAGATACTGCGATAGAGTATTTCCACTCAGTATCTTTATCTACTCATCTTTTATTGGAATATAGGCAATTTTCAAGATTTAGATGTTATGAATTTTGCTGCTGTGAGTGCAGGCATGTATCCTGGTTAATCTTTTGTTGGGAAAATACCTAGGAAGAGAATAGCTGGGTCAAATGGAAGTTTTAGTTTCAATTTTCTGAAGAATCTCCATACTAACTTTCACAGTGGTTGTATATCCCTGCAGACAATATAGAAGGGTTCTTTTTTCTTTGCAGCCTCTTCAGTATGTGTTATTTTAATTTTTTGAGGATGAACATTCTCCAGGGGTAAGATGGAATTTCAGTGTTGTTTCAATTTTCATGTCTCTAATAGCTACCAATGTCATGCATTTCATGTGTTTGTTGGCCTTTTGTATTTCTGTGAAGTATTTATTCATTTTACTTGACAATTTTATGATTGAGTATTTTACTTGGGAGGTCTACTTTTAGCTTCTTTATATATGAAGATTTTTTTTTCTGCCTGATATAGCTATCAGTTTTTTCTCCAAGTCTGTATGTTGTCTTTTTTAATCTATTGATTTGGTTTCTTTGTATTGTGATCTTTGTCAGAGAAGGAATGAGAACCTCTTTCAATAAACATTGTTGGGGAAACTGGCTATCCACAGTCATAAGATTGAATATAGACCCATATCTTTCATCATATACTAAACTTAAAGTCAAAACATATCAAAGAAATAAATGTTAAAACACATTCTTCTGAAAGACAAAATAGGTAAAACTCTTGAAGTCATAAGAGTAGGTAAGGAATTTGTGAATAATATGCTGAACTCTACAAGGCTCAAGTCAACAACTCTGACAATTACCAGTTCTGCTGATAATCCACTACTATTATGGACTATTGGACTATATTGGGTTATTTTACTGAATTCAAGTATCTACAATTTTAAGACTGGCTTCAAGTATAAAAACGTCCTTTAAAGACTTCTCCAAATACTGCTTCTCTGACTGTAGTGGAATGCCCATCTCTGACAAAACAAATGAAAAGGGGGGGATGTCTTGAGAGCAGTGAAGCTAGGAAATTGATCAAATATGTGTAGGTGGGAGTTGTAACAGTGCCTAAAAAAAATGACCTACCACACTCCTGAGATGAACACCCTGTCTGGTTAAGGTTAGTTATTAGTTGCTAGGCAACCTAGTGTCATGTATCACTAACTTCACAAAAGTGTAAACAGAAGACTGATTTGTTGTGAAAAAATATGTGTTTATACACAGGATAGATCTATAGCTGCTTTCTTTTAGTTCATTGACAACAAAAATTTGTACTAATATTGTTTAGACAAGATACTATGTCTGCATCTTGTCCTCTGAATAACATACAAAGACAACAGTATACACTGTATTATTGCAACTGTCCTAGTGACTTGTTTTGGAACTCTTTCATTGCTATCTTATCTTTTTTCTCATTAAAGTAAATTAAAAATTAAATTAAAAAATGATCCAAATTCATCCTTCTTCATGACTCAATAATTCTCCATTGTTTACATATACCACCTTTTCTTTATCCATTTATTTGCTGACATTTAGGCTTTTTTCAGAGCATAGCTGTTGTTAAGTGTACTTCTATAAACATAGCTATGAATGCGTCACTATAGTATGATAACTTTCAGGAAAAGAGGAGAGATATAGCTGTGTCAAATGGAAAGGGTGACCCTTGAAATCTCAAGAGGCATGGAGCTTGACTGAGCCCCAATCTGTGGTTTTGCAGACACATTGAATAAGGATAGAGTGGGGAACCTACCAGTGCCTCTCCATAGGAATGACAGTCCCAACATTGCTGAAAGCCAAGCAGCCAGGTGGGCATCTAAATGGTCTCCTCTCTGAGGAGCACCCACCCTTTGTTAAACCACCACTCAAGGTTGTACCACATGTATTACAGGGAAATAAAATAAGTACAAGCCAGAGTAAACCCATGATCACAGACTGTACATTGAAAAGTGTTAAAAGAGTTCTCTCTGATGACTAGGGGTTAAAAATGCAACCTTTAAGGCTCTGGACCTTCTGTGAGATCAACTGGTCAGACCTGTGCCTAGATTGGCTGCCTGAGGGAAGTCTCAATGTTGAGACCATCTGGAAAGTCTAGAATAGCATAACTGATCCCAAGACTGGCTGCTCTGACCACTTCTCTTACATTGATTCTTGGCTTAACTGTGTCAAAGCTTGTCACCTTGGCTCACACCTGTGCACTGCAGTGACAAAGAGGCCGTTCTGGTCATTCAAACAAATTTTCTTTAGACTGCCCGGAACCCTCTCAGGCTTGACTTAAACCAGAGAAAATTTATCCCATTTTATCTGCCCGAAGACCCTAAATCTGGTTTGCCACCTCCTTGCAGTCATGGGTCCCAAGATGTTCAGGGGCCTTGGTCTGCTCCCAATCTGCCATCACAGATGGCGGGGTAGGGGGCTCCTGGGCAGGGGCTCCCTTTCAAAGTCAGTGCCACTGCATCCAGCGTTGCTACCATCGCAGCACCACTGGAGCCCCTGCCAAGGTCATGGCCACAGCCATCACAGCCAGAATTACAACTGCCACCTGTCCTCCTCCCAGGATCCACAGCACTGCTGACATCACTGCTGTTAAGCGCATCTCAGAACCTGTACCAATTTTTGCCTGCTCCAACTGAGTCCAGTGATGGCCTCTAGTGGTTTTCTTATTCTACTGAACTCATGTTGCCTACCCAAGCCCCTGCTCCAGAATTTCTCCCATTGCCTGGAGGCCTATGTCAACTGCCTTTCTTGTCCATCATCTGGCCTGCACCAATCTGCCTAGAGCCCCCAATCACTAATGCAGTCTCCACAGCTCACTGCCATGAACCACTGCAGTGCCTCTCGAATCCCAGATTGATTCCTTATCAAGTGTTTCCAATGTGGACAGAAATTCTAATAGCTGTATCAGCCATCACCTCCTTTCTGTCACTCAGCTTGAACTTCTAGTTTATCTCCAACTACCACATCATGTCTACGCTGAAGCCCGGGGCCACACCCAACCATCTCCCCTTGATGCATTATCAGGTATTTAGTTCTGCTGACCTCCTGAATTGGCAATACCACAACACATCTTACTCATACTCAGAAAAGTCTGAAGCAATGGCTGAGGTTATATCCATCTTTCAGACTCAACTGCCCACATGGGATGACTGCCAGCAGCTCCTTTTGACCCTGTTTAATACTGAAGAATGTTGCTGCATTCCTGACAAGGCCCCAAGGCTGACTGACAATCAAAGTTGCCGCCACCATATTTCATCCTGATGCTTAGATGAACACAGTTCCCTCCCAAGTGTGTCTGAACTGGGACTGCAACATGGCAGAAAGCCAGGAGGCCTTAGATCAACACGTGTAGTACTCCTTGTGGACCTCAAAAAAGAAGGCAAAAAGCCAATAAAAATGTCTAGGATTACAGAAGTTACTCAAGAACCCATGGAAAGTCCAGTCAAATTTTATGAGAGACTCTGTGAAGCCCACCAGGTCTATACATCCTTTGACCAAGAGGGACCAATGGTCAAAACTGCCTTCATTGCAGTCTACCTCTCACATTAGAAGAAAAATGCAAAAGACCGATGGCTTTGCTGGCATGAGTGGAAACCATTTAATTCAAATTGTTCAAAAGGTTTTTGTAAACCAAGAGAGAGAGAGACGAGAAGAAAGAACAACTATGTGAGGCAGATTGCAGAACCTAGCAGAAAGCTGTTCTTCTGGCTGTGATGTCAGGAAAGTCTGTTCCTGAAATATCTCGCCAAGGCCAATCCCACACAGTTACCAATACAAGGGTGGGGGCACAAGCTTCATAGCCTAAAATTGGTTGCAGACTTTATGCTCTGGTAGCTGACCAGTGTGTTCACTACATGCGATTTGGACAGTGGAAGGATAAATGCCTTCTCCATCTATGAGATACAAAGATCGTTATTTTCTGGAACCACCCCAACCTGAGCTTTTTCCTTTCTTTGATGACAACAAATAAAACAGACTGAGCTCCACTGGAATGGGCCTCTAGGAGTCCCCAGCCATTTCCAGAATGAGGAACACCTATAACTTTTGTGGTGGACAGCGGGTCTGAACATTGTTATAACTCAGGGTGTTGCTCCTTTGACCTAGCTAGTTCAAGTTATCAGTGCCATGGGAACTCCCTCTTAAATTCTTCCTGAATAGATCCTGTAAGATTGATGAACACAGGCCGGGTGTGGTGGCTCACACCTGTAATCCCAGCACTCGGGAGGCTGAGGCAGGAGGATCGGTGCGAGTTCGAGACCAGCCTGGGCTACAAAAGTGAGCTCAGGACCAGCCTCAACTGCATAGCGAGACCCTGTCTCAAAAAGACAAAAAAAAAAAAAAAAAAAAAAAAAAAAAAAAAAAAAAAAAAAAAAAAAAAAAAAAAAAAAAAAAAAAAA
>PVJA010020925.1:0-15406 GCA_004027025.1 Myocastor coypus | reverse complement strand
TTTCTTCTCCAGAGACCCAAACCGCACCGCTGGGAGCCGAGCCCGCGCGCCCGCTGCGGGTAAGCCCCCTGCGCCCCTCTGCCCTGCCTCTGCGTTCCCGCGACTAACTTCCTGTTCCAGCCCAGACCCAAACCGCACCGCTGGGAGCCAAGCCCGCACGCCGGCTGGGTCAGGATCCTTGGCCCGCCTTCCCTTTTCCCCGCCCCCCCTTTTTTTAAAACCCTCCAGCCCAAATTCCAGCACCGAACCCATCAAATAGCTCGTTTGGCAACCGATCTGGTCCACGAGCCTACCAGGGCTATTCAATCCCAAAGCTCCACCTCCACCTACAGATCACATCCACCAGGATTCACAAAAGCTAGCAGCCAGAGCTCCAACACAGAGTCAGGAACCTTTGTAGAGGAACCAGCTTGGAGTCTCCAGACCAAACGCCCATAGACACAGCATAACGCCACCAAAGTGCAGAGGTCGCTTCCATACAAAATGATAACAACAAGGAGTAGGAGGCAATCTCAGGACCCGTGCCCACCCAAACCAAATACAGAAGACACTATCATGGAAGAAAATAGGAACCATACAGATGAAACCACTGAATTGGTAACATCTGAAGCAGACACACAAGTGCAGAAACTTATAGAGCAACTGAGATCAGAGATAACATCTGAAGTAAAAAAAGAAATACATAAAGTGGAAAAACAGCTGGAGAAACGTATAGAGGACATCAGAGCAGAAATAATATCTAAAGTTGACAAAGACATGCAGGGGAACAACTACACAAAAGTAGAAAGGAGAACAGAACAGAAATAATCTCTGTATTAGAGAGAGAAAGGATAACCATAATGACAGACTTCAATACTATTAAAGAAGACATCGATAAAACATTAGAGGAGAATAGAAAAATGATGGACTCCCTGACGGAGCAATATAGGAAAGACATAGATCGCATGAAACAGTTTGAAAGAGATATACAAGAAAATAAAACCTCGATCACAAGTTGGCAGAGCCAAATGAATGAAAATGAAGATAGAGTTTCCAACCTTGAAGACACAGTGGCAGCCAGTGAAAGAGTAAGAAAGGATCTTTTAAAAACAACCAGAATTCAGGAAAAAATAATTCATCATCTGCAAGACGATGCAGAAATGAACAACGTGAGATTAATGGGAATCAATGAGAAAGAAGGAGTCAATACAAATGATATAAAAAGAATATGGGCAGAAGTAATAGCAGAAAACTTCCCAAATTTGAGAAAACAATCAGACATTCAGGTAACTGAAGCCTACAGAACCCCGAATAACATCAACCCAACTAAAAACACGCCAAGACATATAATAGTCAAGATAACCATTTCTTCTCCAAATCAGCCAGCTCCTCTAATACTCAGATCCACTGCTCCAGACTTCTTGTTAACTTCAACTGTACCCCGACAAAAAAAAAAAAAAAAAAAAAAAAAAAAAAAAATGGTGCCTACACCAGCTTGAAGTGCCTCACAGTCATAACTGGAACATTCTGAGAAACTTCTTTTCCAGAAGTGTGAGAAGACTCACACTCGTTGGGGCTTATAGTCAATCATGCCCCTTTAGTGATTGACACCTGTCTCTCTGCAATCCCTGTTGCTATTAAATAATACTCTATGTTAAGAGAAAGCCCAATGTGGCATCTGGCTCCATCTCCTGCTTCATCTCTCCTGCATTTTAGAATCTCAGTAAATTTCCAGTCACCTTGAAACATTCTTCTCCTCCAAGTTGAAAAGCCAAAGGAGGGTATCTGACCAGTGCAAGACCTCCAGGCTATCAACTCAGCCACCACAACTCTGTGTTTAATAGTCTCCAGCTTTTATATTTTCTTGGGTCTGCTTCTTAGTGATGTTGCCTGATTCATCTGTCTGGACCTAAATGATGGCTTATTTTGTTTGCAAATTTTACCTGACAGTCAGCTCATATTAGTCTTTGAATGAAAGGACCCAGAGAGGGAACAGAAAACCAATTTATCTGGACTCATTTACCACAAGGTTTCAAGAATTTCCCCACAGTCTTCGGGGGGGCTCTGGCTGCTGACTAGTCCTGGTTTCGCCATGCAGACTTAGTCTCCCTGTAACTATAGACAGTAATAATGGATCTGCATTTGTGACACAAACAACCCAGATGTCAACTGAAGAATTAAAACTCAGATGAAACATATGTACACTGAGTAGGCCACAAAGTTGTGGAAAAGGTGAAAGGATGCATAGGTCTTTAAGGTAAATACTAACTAAATTTCACCAGGGAACTCAAGCAGCATGGATAGATTTGCTTCTCATAACCGTCCTCAAGCTCCAGAGCTCACCAGGGCCTGCAGGATATACACCTTTTGAAGTTTTGTGTTGAAGATCCCTATCAACAATTGAGGGTCTCTAGGGAGACCTGCATCAACTAAGTAATCTCTCTCTTATACAATTAAGAGAAACCCTCTCTCAAATACGTGAGCATATAGCTGAAAGGGCAATTATACCAGAGGAACCCCTGCACATACTTCAACCCAGGAGACCTAGATTGGAAAAAGGAGACACTACAATCCACCTGGAGGGCCCCTACCTAATTATTTTCACCACACCCACAGTAATAAGGGTTTCTGAGATCCAGTGGTGGGTCCATCATTCTAGATTAAGGAAGCTCACCCAGAAGGCTGCTGGAAAGCCTACCCAGTTGAGTCAACTGCCCTGAAGACCACTGTGAGGAGATAATGCGCTTAAAGCTCCGCCCCCATGGCTCTGGAAATTGAGGTATCTATGCATGGCTGAAAGCAGACAGACATTACACACCAGAATAGCTACCTTAACTATTGCCTATTGTATTACTCAGTTTGATTTCTAGTCCTTTCTACTTGTTAATCTCAGTGTTTTCTATAGAAACCTGAGGTGCCTCTCCCAAGGGCAAGAAAGTCCCACATATAAAGTCACTTTTTCTCTTCTATGTTGGTGTAACTGTCAGAATGTGTCCTATGAAGTGGGTCAGAATGAGTGCCACTTCCATCCGGTGTCTGTTCCTACTCAGGCTGATTAGCCCATTCCTATGCTTTCTGAGCAGACACAGGACAGATAGATTTTCAGGTCCAGCTATATGGCACTGACCTAGACAAGATGGACTCTCTCAGCCTGATGTGAATTTTTATCCTGATGCATGCCAAATTCAAGCCAGCAGTCCAGTTTTGGATACCTATGCCTATTTCACAGGATGCAGAGGGTCAAATTGGGAACGAAGATATTGAACAAACAGCAAGTATGCCTATCCTGAATGGCATCAAAAAAGGACTACTGCAAGAGCAACAGTAATGCTGGATTCCATCTCATATAGGACTATGCCAGATGATGGAGAGTCCATAAAGAGCCCTCTATCTCAGCCACCATCTGATCTAAGCTGCCTACAGGGATCCTGTTATCCCATAAAGTAAATTATTAAGGGTGCTACCCATTGGAAATGGACAGCTGATTGTCAGTTGATTGTATGGATGGGGATAATCAGACCCACTTACGATCATGAAAATCATAGTCTGGGTCCCTCTAGCCCATATCAGAATCCCTAGGAGCCAGACAAGTAATTCAGCAGATTAAAGCACCTGCAAACAGGTTCAGAGGCTGGGGGTTTGATCCCCAGGCCTGCTGTGCCAGCCCCACCCCTGTGGTGCACTGAGAGAAAATGAGACAGTGTGGTGACATGCACTTGTACTCCCAGCGCTTGGGAGGCTATAACCAGGTGGATCAACATGAGTCTGATCTAGCAGTGAGACCCTGAACACCCTTTAGACCCTTCCTTAAAATACAAAGCAAAAACCAACCAACCAACCAAACAAACAAACAAAAAAGCAAAGCCATAGAATCCCTACACCGAAGCCAGCAGCGTCCCAATTTTTCTCTGCACCCAGTGTCCCAGTGCCTGACCTTTTGTGCTTAGTTAACAGCGCTCATTAAGTCTTCCAAGCAGTATATTCTGAATGGAGGAAAGACTGCTGGCTCTGTGTATCCCTCACTGCCCTCTCGTATTGTGCCTTAATCCTAAATCTAAATGGCTCAAATCTTAACTCTACTTCTGACCCAAGTCACTTTCTCCATCCCTACCCAGCAGAGGTATGGGGGAATATCGTTTGCCTCTAAAGTTTCTCTACAAAGCCAAACATTTCTGGTGACTGCATAAGTGTTCTGAATGCTACCTCAGGCTTCCTGATGGCCCATCGTGGAGATTTTATTATCTGCTCTGACAGGGATCATAGGGTGTTCTCAGGCTCAAAGATAAATCTCTATGTGCTCACTTGCCTTGCACCTGATCTATCTACTCAAGCAAACAGGGCTCTATATGTTCCACCCAGTACCACCAGAAATGAGATCCAGTGATACTCCTAATCTTGGCAGGGGGCGGGGGGACATAGTAGTGAAATCTTGGCCCTAGATGCCCCTGCCCTTCCTGGGTGCAGACCAGCAACAATCCTTACAGTTAGGCAGCCCAACAGAGGATGACCTTGTAGCTGCTCAGGAAGCTCTTGACATTACAGGACCAAATTGATTCCTTAGCTGCACTGTTCTCCAAAATCGCAGAGCTATGGACCTCCTCACTGCTCAACAAGGAGGCACTTACTGGTTCTCAGAAGAATGCTGTTGGTAATGTTAATAAGCCTGGTGTCTTTGGGGAAAACTTCCCACCAGTTGCAGAAACAAACAAACAAACAAAAAACCAGTGGGCTTGTGAAAGGCAGACAGACTCCTACTGGTGGAGCTCCTTGGGAAACTGGGTGCCATGACTAGGAGCTCAATTGCGACAACTAAATGACCTTCTCGTATTCTTTTTTTCCCCATCTTTTAAAAATTTTATTACTTTTAATAAATAACAGTGAGACCATTTCTAAACATGGTAGTAAGACATTAATTAATACAATGCATATTTTTGTTTTCATAGTAGTTATTCAGAGTACAAGATGCAGACATGATAACTTTGGTACAAGTATTTCTTCTCATTGAACTGTGAGAAAGTAGTTGTATGTATAGTCTAATAGTCCATAAGTGTAGTGGGTTATCAGCAAAACTGGAAGTGTTGGAACCTGTTGATTTGAGTCTTTTATAGCTCAGCATACTAATCTAGCTTTACTTTTTATGCCATGTGTTCAGCTTTTCTGCTGGATGGTTAAGATCAAGTTAAAGTAAGGCCTATGAAAAAAAGCATGTAACTTTTTTATCTGACGGAGTTAGTCAGATCCTCTGAGGATGTGCCTTGATGTACAACATTGTGCAGAACTTTTGTCAGTGTAAGCCATCTGGATGAGACATGGCCATTGCTTGACCAGTATGCTCTCTTTGAAAGCCTGAGAGAATGTATTCTCTCTAAGTGACTCTCCTTAGGGACACTATACATCCTTTTTGTTTGTTTGTTTATTTGTTTTGTTCCTCATCTTGCATCTTGGTCTCTTATTAATTTTATCCCTAATTCTTGACCCTTTTTATTTTAATATTTAAGCATCTCTTCCAGCTATGAAATTATTTTTATTATGAAATATTTAAAACATATAGCAGAAGTTAAAATCTTGCCCTCACCCATCTATCATAAAATTTTGATGAATCATATTTTGCCATATGTACCTCAAGTAATTTTATAACTAATCAGGATTATAGGAATAGTTTAATTTTCTTCTCATTCTCCTTTGAAGTATAAATGTAAACATTATTATGATTTTTCTGTCAATCATTCTTTTGTATTTCATGAAACACTTTTCTTTGTTGGGAGGTTTTTACTTAGGTCTTCAATTTCATTGACAGATATTAGGTGAGTTAGTATATTTATCTTCTTGACTCAGTTTTCATGATTCATATGTATCTAGGAATCTGTACATTTCCTCTAAGTTTTCCCTTTTATTAGAGTACAGGTTTTTGGAGTAGGTATTGATGATCTTACAGATTTCTGTAGGATCTCTTGTGACTTCAGCTTCTTCACTAGCAATTACACCGATTTGAGTCTTTTCTTCCCTTTTTTTGGGTAAGGTTGCCTAAAGGTTTGTTTATTTTGTTCAATCTAGAAAAAAAGACCCCCAACTCTCCAACTCCCTGGTTATTTGTAATTTTCTTAATCTCAATATATTAATTCCTTGTCTTATTTTACAATTTCCTCCCTTACATAAAATTTGAGCTTATCTTGATATTTTTCCTGAGAAGATTGAGGTTCAACATTAGGTTTTTACTTGAGTTTGGTCTATTTTCTTGATGTAAAAATTCACCACTATAAATTTCCCTTGTAACTCTGTTTACATTTCGTCACACATGTTCTAATATGGTGGAATGGCATTGTTGTTTAATTGTACAAAGTAATTTCTTCTTTAATTTCATCCATGGTTCGAGACCATATGATATAATGTTTACATATTTATGTAATTTTTGTGGCTTCACTTGTCTTGATTTCCAATTTCACAAGATCTGACCTAATAAGAAATTGATCAATTTTATATTATCTGATAACATGCATAGTATAATATCCACTCTTATATTTACTTAGGCATGTACTATGAGTATGTGACCTATTTTGGAGAAAGTCCTATATGCTGTTTAGAATTGTTTCTATCTTATCATTGTATATAAACTCTATCATTATTATCTAAGGATGTTGTTTTAAGTTTGGCTAAGATCTGACATTGCTTTGTTGATTTTTTGTTTAGTTGCTCTATTTGTACGTGACAGTAGGGTATAGAGGAAATTACAATTGTACTAGTGCTTATTTGATTTTTTCAAGTGCATTAATCTTTTCTTTTTATAGTTGAGTGTACCTACAGATATATATTTAATACCACTTTTTTCAGGTTCCTGTGACTTGGAGTATTGTTTTTTTATCCTTTAGCTTTGAGTCTATGAATTTCTTTTTGAGTTAAACATGGTTTTTCAATGCAGTATATTTTTGGACTGTGCCTCTTAATCCATTCTGCCAGTGTGTTTCTTATGTTTGGTGAATTCAGACCATTTATTCTGATGGCTATAACTGACACATCATGCTATTTTCCTTTTGTTAGTTGCCTCTTTCTCCCCACTCTCTTTGATTACTGTCCATCCCTGGTACGCTCATTTTGTTGAGGTTTGTGGAGCTGTAGTCTTCATTTTCTCTTTCCAGAATGTTCTCCAGAATACTTTGAATGTTAGTTTGGTGGTCGTGCATTTACTCAGCTTTACTTGAGCATTTACTTGGCAATACAGCACCTTATTTCTTCAGCAATGTTAAAAGATAAGTGCCTGACTAAAAAATGCGTAGTCCTGAGTTCAATCCCTGGAACCACCTACCGTACTGGCTCTAGGACCTGAGATGGGCTGTGCTGGCCAAAAAACTGGGCATGGTGGTGTAAGTATGTAATTCTTGCACTGAGGAGGCTGAGAAAAGAGGATCACTATGAGTGTGAGCTGTGCAGTGAGACCCTGTACCAAATACATACATAGATACATACATACATACATACATACATACACACATACATACATACATACATTTTAAAAACAGCTTTGTGGGTCGCATTAATCTGGATTAGAAGTTTTATTTTCTAGGGCTTGAAATGTTTCCTTCTAAACTGTTCTTGTCTTAAGCATGCTGTGATTCTGATAGCCTTTCCTTTATAAGTACTTGGTTTGTTTTCTATAACAGATTTTTAATATTCTGTACTTGTATTGAATTTCTGGAATCTTGATTATTATTTGCTGACATAGATTTTTTTGATCATGGTTAATTGTAGTCCTACATACCTCATTCATTTAACCAAAGGCATAAAACAGAAAGCTAGATTAGCATGCTTAACTGTAAGAGGCTTAAATTGACAGCTTCCAACATTGCCAGTTTTATCAGTAACCCACTGTGATTATCAAACATTGGATTATATATGCAACCACTTTCTCTTAGTTCAATGAGAAAAATTTTTTTCACACCAATAATGATTAGAAAAATTATAACATCTACACCCTGTGTTCTGTATAAGCAATAGGAGGACAGCAACATGCATTGTATAAAATATTGGAAATGTACTACTAACATGTTTTGAAGTTGTCACATTCTTATTTATTAAATATAATAAAAATAAACAAAAAATATATGTTATTTTTCATTGCATCATCTTAGAGCTGTTGGATTGATTTTTATTGTCACCTTATTTACTCTTTCAGTTTCTTGTACCACGAAGACAATACAATGCTTACACTTATAAGTGATTTATTTCTCTTATGAAGTATTGGCTCCAGTTACATCCTTTTACCTATAAAACTTTCAAGTTGACATTCTTTATGGTTGAGTAGCACTCCATTGTACAAAAATAACTCATTGTATCTATATTTAAGGAACCCTTCTCTTCATGATTGTGAGCCACAGTATTGTTTTCTGTATCTGATATTCTGTCCTCACATTGGTTCATTCTGCTATATATGCTTTCAGTGGATTTTTTCATTTCTTGGATACCTATTTGAATCTCTCATGGATTTAATGTTTTCGTACGTTGCTTTTTCATAGTTTACATCATTTTCCTAAGCTCATCATTTTAAAAAATTTGCAACTGTTTTAGAGCCACTAAGCATGTCTTTTCATTATTACCACCATCTTTGCATTATCTGAGGAAGTATTTTTGATTTTTTTTTCCAGAACTTCACTCATCTGCTTTGTTACTTCTGCTGTTTATCTCATTGCTACTTGGGTTTACCTTTGCTAAACTGGAAATTTGAGATTGCATTTTGCTGTATGTCTTCTGATTTCCATTTTTAGTTTTAGTTTAATTCCTGGGCTAATGTTTATAAATTGCTAAGGCAGGTAGTTGTATTTTTATCATGTAAAACCATTAGGAAAACGCTACTTCTCCAAGGTGTCTTCCAAGTTTTGCAGGATCATATGTCATCAATTTGTTGGAAACGCATAGTTATTTCTTATTTAACCTAGCCCTTCATTCTTTGGAACTAGGCTATGCTATCACTTCTGACCCTCAGGCATCCTCAACCTTGGCATACTAGAAGGAACAACTGATTGAAACAATTGTGTCACATTGGCTAATGTAGTACAACAGTAATATCAGTAGCATCATTTACTACATAAAAAGTGACAAACTATGGGAAGTATTAATTTGCCACCTTTAACTATATGAACAGGATTTGTAGTCATATAGCAAAATCTAAAACACACTAGAAAATTGTACACAATAAAAATGCCCTCAATATGGCAATTTTATCCAAAGAGGAGAAAATTTTAAAGTTGGGGGGAAATTAGAGAAATAAAAAAGATTGAAGCAAAACTGGAAGACAAAGAAAGATTACACAAACTTTGGGAAACTGGTGGAAAGATAGGAAGGAAAGAAAGAATAATAAAAGCAAGAATAGAAGAAAATGACAACAAAACTGGGAACAATATTCACCTTCATATAAAAACAAACACAAGCAAATAAAAATAAGTCAACTCCAGGACATGTCTCCCCTGTCACTTGTAGAGAGAATGGGCAAACAGAACATAGATCCATGTTGATAAATCCCAGCAAACTAGCAGTAGATTTGTTATAGATGCTGATTTGTTTGACAAAGGTTACACTTTTAGTTTCACTGAAGTTCAGGCCAGTGTTTGGCTATAAGACTAGAACCTGAGTTGTTCAGCCTGCAATACCCCATGTTCCTCCTGCCAGCTTAAACTCAGCTCCTTGACCTCTTGCTGATTTGAACTCCGCTGATCCTTACCCTGACAGTGAGAGCCACTAGATGGTGTCAATCTGCAACTGTCCTGAGTTCTGAGCTCAGCTGAGCCCTTTACATAATGGTGACTGGTCAAACACCCTCTTCTAAGAGACATCTAAGCAAGAATAACTCACCAGCCACTACAGTCTACTGAGTCCACCATTCTATTTCATATTCCATAGGCGTATGTCTCTGTGGAGGCCTTTGGGGTCGCCAGTGTCAACCTTGCATCTGTAGGTTGAAGCTGCCTTTCTCACATAGCAAGCCAGGGCTCAGGGAAAAAGCCCTGCTTGCCACCTCCTCTTTCTATTATTATTTTTGAGGTTCCTTTTTTTTTCTATCTTTGTGTGCTTCTGTTCTTGCTGTAGATCTTTGTGGGGTTCCAGGGAACCACTTTTCTCCTTTTTCTCTTCCTCACATTGTTATATTCCAACATCTGGGCCTATACATATTTTAGTTCTGATTTTTCCATTTCTTTCCTCTATCTTCAAATTTCTTCCCTTATTTATACAAGATTTATTAACGTTATTTCTTTCCATTTTCTTTCCTCTTTTTCCTTATCTTTCCTTACCCTGCCTACTTGCCTTATTCTCCTTCCCATTTTAACTTATTGTCACTACTGTCCTATATCCATCTTTCATTGTGATTCTTACTCTTTATGTTTCTCACACAAGAGAAATAATGCAATATTTAAGCTTATGTGTCAGATTTATTTCACTTAAGATTATTCTCGCAAAGTGAATCTCAAGCTCATTCTTTTTTTTCTTTTTCTTTTTTGTGGTACTGGGGATTGAACTGAGGACCTTGTGCTTGCCTGACAGGCACTTAAGCCACTGAGTTATCTCCCCAGTTCTCCCCAAGTTCATTCTTTATGACAGTGTTACAACTCCATTGCATATAAAAACCATATTTTTACTCCCTCATCAGTTGAAAGGTGATAGAGTTGTTTTGAAGACTTAGCATCATATATTGTGCTTCCTCTACTCTAGTAAAAGACCCTATATTCTAGTAAGATGGACAGTTAAGAAGGAATGGAGAGATCTCTAGATACATGTGAATTGTCAAACCTGAATGAAGAAGCCAATAGAACTGAATAATTAATCTGGAAAAAACACCAGTAAAATCTGCCCATATCCTGATGGATTCTCTCCTGAATTCTTCAAGAATATTAGACAATATAGTGCTACTACTTCTCCAACTCTTTAATTAACCTGCAATGGAAGCAATATTTTTAAAATCATTCCTGGAAGTAAGCATTATCCTGATGCCATAACCATAGAAGTCTCCAATCCTAACCAAGACAGAGAACTATAGCCTAATCTCCCTAATGAATATATGTATATATGCAAAAATTCAATAAGGTACTGGTGAACTGAATGAGGCAAATCTTTGGGAAGAGTATACATCTTGACCAAGTAAGACTCATAATAAATATACAGGGATGGTTCAATATACATAAATTAGGGCTGGGGAGATTGGTGGTCTAAATGCCTGCTTGTAAAGCACAACAATCGAGGTTCTATCCATAGTACCACCTGTCATGCTGGCCTTGCATCAGGCTGGCCACCAAAACTGGGAGTGGTGGCACATACCTGTAATCCCAGTACTGCAGAGGCTGAGAGAAGATCATTATGAGTCCAAGCTACATAGCAAGACACTGTACCAAATAAATAAATAAATAAATAAATCTAGAAAATACACAAATCAATAAATGTAATATACCAATTAACAGAACGGAGGACAAGAAAAAACAATCACCTGATCATATCAATAGACACAGAAGAAGCATTTAGCAAAGTCCAATACCCATTCATGATTAAAACTCTACAGTAAATTGGATTATAAGGGCTTTATTTCAATCAGATAAAAACCATCTATGCCAAACCGACAGCCAATATCATAATACATGCTCAAAACCTGAAAGCTTTCATTCTAACATCAGCAGTAATACAAGAATGCTCAGTGTCACCACTTCTGTTCAATATACTTGGCCAGAGTAATTGGGCCATAGAAAGAATTGAAAGATATATGGATAGGAAAGGAGGAATTTAGATTATACTAGATACTTAACCTAAGTAGATTCATTTAACCTCTCTTATCAACTCTGAGACAGGTCTATGTACTATGCACATTTTATAATGAGAAAAAAATTTTAAATGACTTTTGTGAGATACAGATTTGTAAGCAATTTGCTCATAATCACAAAGATGTGGCTGATAAGACACTAGTAATCTTGTTTGTTCTGTGTGCTTCAGCACTGTGACATACAGAACAAAAGCATTTTACTTCTTGATTCAGTTTTTAGTAGTCATTATTTCCAAAACTTGTTTTTGAAAAAATTTTCATGAAGCACCTTTCATTATTTCTTCTTATGAAGTTTATTGTTTCTGTAGCATGTCTATATATTTGCAATATATTTATTCTGCCTTTATCTGCCTTACATACATCATTCTTTTTAGGACTGGTTATAACAATATGTTTTATAACATCTTTATGTGATAATTGTAGTGTCAGTTATTACTGCCTTTGTTTCTATTTATTTATTTTTCTTATTAGTATGGATCATAGTTTCTTGCTTCTTTTCATGCTTGATAATTTTGAATGCAATTTAAACATTAAGACTTTTTTTGTTGGATACTGATAATTTTGGATTCCTATAAATTGTTTGAATATTGATCTGGCATATGGAAGAGTTATTTGTTTATAGCTTCTCCTCTCAGATCACACTTTGAAGATTCTTCAGGAGGTACCATAGTAGTGAATGTAGTATAGGGCTGATTTCCCACTATTCTTTGTGTTGCACTTTCTGGTTAGGTGTTTTGTCCTGGAAACTCTAGCTGATTGTTTCCCTAGGTTCTCAATGCCATCTCCTCTTTTGAAGGCTCATGGATGCCACCCAAGTTTCTGTCTCTATAGTAGTGCCTGGAAATTCTGAAAGTATAAGTTGGATCAACCTCAGAGCTTACTTTGTTTCTAAATACTGAGGCACCTATATCCTCAACAGTAAGGGTCTTGGCAACAGTTTTTCGACACCATTTTGTCCTCTATGAGAGGATAGAATTGGGTTCTGTCTTACCATCTTGAAGTTAAATAAATTTATTATTTAAACAAAACTGATTTTTTTCTCCTTTTCTTGTTGTTGACTTTTGGCAAATCTTTATATATTTTGGCTATACATTTTTGCCAGAAATGTAATTTTTATTTTATTTTTTTCATTTCTAAGTAATTATTATTTCCTTTGTTCTAACTCCTAAGAAAATAGTATTTTTATTTTGTATTTTAAAGTGAATACTATTAGAAATAAAACAGAAAAAATTACAAATCATATGGATTTTGATTTAACAAAGTAATATAAATTTCCAAGTATTTGATATGATACATAATGTTGTCTTCCAACCAGTTATTCATATTACCATATATATGCATGTAAATCTGAAGAAAGAAAAAAGAAATGTAGAAGAAATTAAGAAGATAAAAGATACAAACAATTGAAAAAAGGAGAAATAAAAGAAATTAAATCATTAACAGCTTTTTGAAAAAGCATCCTGCTTACATACGTAGATATATTTCTTTCCCCACTTCCACTGCTGTCTTTCTTCCCAACTCAGTAGTTCTTTCCTTTTGGATAAGTTCATTCCTTGTTACCTGTGTCTGTTGTACCCTTCAGATTCCATTTTGTTTTTCAGGTTTTCACACTAAGGAGGCAACATGTTGCATGCACATGCAGGTCTGATTTATTTCACTTAAGACTATGTTCTCTAGTAGCGTCCAGTTCCCTAAATACAAATTAAAACAATACTGAGATTCTATCTCATCCCAGAAAGAATGGATAACATAAAGAAATCAGCCAATAACAAATGCTAGAGGGGCTGTGGAGAAAATAAGAACTCTTCATTTTTGGTGGGAGTGATGACTGTTACATCCACTCTGGAGATCTGTGTGGAAATTCCTTAGAAAGCTAGGATTGGAGATCCAATTCAAGAGAACTATTCTTCTCCTGAGTATTTTCCCAGAAAGACTGAAAACTTCATACCACAGCCATATATGTGCACCCATGTTTATAGTAGCACAGTTTGATATAGCTAAAGCCTGGAAACAACCCAGAAAACCGATCAACTAAAGAGTGGATAAGGACGATGTGGTACTTTTACGCCATGAAGTATTATTCAGCTATAAAACAGGATAAATTTTATTTTTCAGAAATGTAATTTTTAATATGTTCTTCCATATGCAATTTGTTTATCACCATTTTATTTCTCAAAGGACTTACTGTGTTTTGATAAATGTGAAATTTTTCAAATGGTGGATGTCTCTTTTGGTGTACATGCAAAATTCCATTATAATCACAAGGTCATAAGATTTTCCTATGAATTTTTCTTCTAGAAGTATTAATTTTATGTTTGCATTTGGTCAATTTTGAGTTTTCCTTTTTCTTATTTTTAGGTCCCAAGGATTGAACTCAGGACCTTGTGCTTGTCAGGAAATCACTTATTCTATTGAGCTATCTACCTGGACCCCTAAATTTGACTTAATTCTTATATGATATGTGGCAGATAATCCTTTTTATGTGAAAATTCAAATTTTTCACTATTATTATTTGAAAACAATAACTTCTATTCTTTGATTTTTTTTAATACTTTGGTCAGAAATTAAAGATGGGCTACAAGGATAGCCAGTATTTTGGCCTTAGCCCTCCAAGGTTGGTGAAGACTCAGGATATAAAAGAATGTGTACTATAACATCCTGTAACTCAGTGGTGTCCCAAATTTTCTGATCTAGGAGATTATGAGGCCACAGAGGAAAAGTGATCAATGATGCATATTGTGCCTAAGGAAAGTCACCAAGAGAAAAGCATTCTCTCAATCTTTCACAGAAAGCAAATTGGTCAAAATATGGTCATGGCTCATCCCCAGATGGCTGACACTGACAAAAGATTTACAAAGTGCTATACATGGTTTCAGGGTGAATTCTGAGGGAATTTCAGTGACTTTGTCAGATACAAAAGTTATATTTCTTTGTTATATAGGTTTTGCTTTATCTTGGGTTTAACTACCCATTAGAAAAGTGTAAAAAACATAAAAGTAAAGCTATATTAGTATGCTGAACTATAAAAGGCTCAAGTCAACAACTTCTGACATGGCCACTACTATTATGGATTATTAAGTTATTTTGATGAATTCATGCACCTACAATATTTGAATGACAGTGGAATACCTATCTCTGACAAAACAAAACAAACAAGGGGATATGAATGAAGGCCCATTTTGTAGTGAAAAAAATAGGATAGATATACGGCTACTCTCTCTTAGTTCAGTGAGAAGAGAGATTTGTACTAATAGTGTTTAGATAAGATGTCATGTCTGCATCTTGTACTCTGAACAACTACTATGAAGACAACAATAGGCAATGTATTAATTTTTGTAACTGTCTCGCTAACCTGTTTTGAAACGCTCATTTCTTTCTTTCTCATTAAAGTTAATAAAATAAAAATAAACAATAAAAAATTAAAGAAAACATCTGAGTGAGTATTTAGTGATAGAATTCACTCTGTGGGCAAACATGTTGCCTCTCCAGAGACTCAAAGTGCGTCACCTTCTTTCTAAATGTTTGACATTTAGCACTACTAAATTCGTTCTAAGAAAGACACACACACACACACACACACACACACACACACACATACACACACACACACACACACATATATATATATATATATAT
>PVJA010020924.1:0-36330 GCA_004027025.1 Myocastor coypus | reverse complement strand
AAAAAAAAAAAAAAAAAAGATTCTGCTAGGCCTGCAGCGTTCTCCTAGAGTGGGCCTGGCTCGCAGGCTCACTGGCCTGAAGCCCATACATTCACACCAAGATGTATACAGTGCAGTTTTCTGCCCTTGGACACGGCACCTTCACCTACCCTGTGCTGGGAGGGGTGGCCCTTGCAGTCCGAAGCGCTCACACCCTGAAGCCCAGCCTCCAGGCCAAGAGAGCCTGCTTAGGGGCAATGTTGGTACTTGGGGAGACACAACCCTGAGGTCTCAGTACCCCCTGGGTCCCACACGCTTCCAACAGCCTCTCAGGGCACAGCACTGTCCTGCTGCGGTCACCAGCCTGAGCCCATCCCAGAGTCCACTCTAACACCAGTGAACAAGGCACAACTGCCTGAAGTATAGCCAACAGCAGCTGTCCTTGGGCTGAGGCAAAAGACCACCACCTGCGACCAGACCAAGCGCAAGGGAAGGGGCTACACACAGGCAGTTCAGCCTGCCCAACACATCCCACCCAGGCGCCAGAAAGACTTCCTGCTAGGGCTAAAGGGTCACACCCTACAGTGAGAACCCCAGCAGAAGCTACCCAAGAGCAGACAGGAAGAGCGTGCGGAGGACATCCAATGGGCACAGAGCAGCCTGAGAAATTCCTGGACTTCCTGCAGCTCCTTCCTAACCACACAGAGAATGTCAGGGGTGCAGCCCAGTGGCTCAGCACTGCCGGGTGAGTGCCAGCTCTTGAGTTCACTTCCCAACAGCCAAAAAGGAAAATCAATACTCTCCAAAAACAATGCGACTCACAGTCAAGGGGGACAGAGGAAATCTAAAGAAGTTGGGTCTGAAGTGGCATGGTTGATGGACTTGAAACTAACTTTATTATTTTTTTAAAAATTTATTTATTTTTGTCTTGTTTCAGAACTTTTGTTTGTTTATTCACTCATTTTTATGGCCGGCTCAGCCTGCTCTGAGGGCAGGGCTGGCTCAGCATGTGGCGCCAGGGATCGAACCGCGGTCCCTGAAGCCGCCCAAGCTTTCCCAAGGAGGTGCTTTAGACCACTGAGCCATCCCGCTGGACCCTTGAAGCTAACTTTAGCAGCTTTATTTTATTTTTTTTTTTTTAAGAATTTTTTAATTTAATTTTTTTTTTGTTTCAGGAATTTTATTTATTTTTATGGCCGGCTCAGCCTGCCCTGAGGGCAGGGCTGGCGCAGCATGTGGTGCCAGGGATGGAACTGCGGTCCCTGCAGCCGCCCAAGCTTTCCTAAGCAGGCGCTTTAGACCACTGAGCCATCCTGCTGGGCCCCCTTTAGCAGCTTTAATAAGTACATCCAAAAGAGTATGGGCTAATGCAGTCTCAGTAAGTAAACAGGCAGTGAACTTCAGCTACTGATTTAGAAACTTAAAAAGAAAAAATCAAGCAGAAACCCTAGAATTAAAAATTACACTAACAGCCAGGCGTGGTGGCAGGCGCCTGTAATCCCAGCACTCGGGAGGCTGAGGCAGGAGGATCTATGGGAGTTTGAAACCAGCCTGGGCTACAAAAGTGAGCTCAAGGCCAGCCTGAACTGCATAGTGAGACCCTGTCTCAAAAAAAAAAAAAAAAAATTACACTAACAACAACAAAAAAATTACACTAATAAATATAAACTTTAGTAGAATTTAACAAACAACTAAAAATAGTAGGACTCCATTTGATTAAGGAACTGGATAACACAAAAGGGAAAATCCTCCAGTCTTGAGAATGGGAAGGAAACTGTTTTTCTTCACCCAAATGTTACTTTTAAATAATTAAGAGTTTAAAACAAAAATAATGTAGCCGGGCGTGGTGGCTCACGCCTGTAATCCCAGCACTCGGGAGGCTGAGGCAGGAGGATTGGTGTGAGTTCGAGACCAGCCTGGGCTACAAAAGTGAGCTCAAGGTCAGCCTCAACTGCATAGCAAGACCCTGTCTCAAAAAAAGACAAGAAAGAAAAAAAAAACAAAAAAAAACAAAAATAATGAAATCAGACCTGGCAATGCCCGTCTGTCACTCCAGCACTCAGGAAGCTGAGAGAGAGGACTGCTGTCAGGCTGAAGCCAGACTGAGCCACACAGTGAGATCCTGTCTCAAAACCCAGCAACAACAAAAACATTAAGACCGGGTTTAACTATTAGTGTAAAAGACAGGCAATAAACAAGACAAGCAGCACATAAAAACTAATCATAGGAAATGGCGCCTTTCCCTGCTGCCTCCCGAAGCAATTCTTCCGCTGTCACTTGCGAGGCAGAGACCCCCCGTGCCTTTCCAGGTCCATCTGACCTCCGCATCGTGTGCTATGGTGGTCACACATCCTTATGCAAAGGACTGTGCTCACATGACGCCCACAGACAACTCGACGTGAGCGTCCTGCTTCCCGTGGGAGGTCGGCGCACGCTCAGGGTGTCCGCTGAGAGGGCCGCCCGAGGCGCCCCCGCACCCCTTCCAGACCCCACCCGGCGGCCGTGTACCTCTGCTCCCGGTCCTGGCCCTGCGCAGTCCGCTTTCCTCCTTTTCCTGGGCCCGATCGCCGCCAGAGCTGTGAGGTTGGCATCCCGTTGCCGCATCTGCGCCAGCTCCTGCTGCTGCATCTTTGTGTCGGAAAGGAAACAGGGACTATCGTTTCCTGCACGTTTTTACTTACTGCAAAAGCAGTGTGCAGGTAACAAAGCGTTTTCTGAAACTTTCTAAACTGTAACTTCCTTAATGTTTTGGCTTTTTTAACAGTGAGCACATTCTGTAACCAGAAAAATAAGAAGGTTTAAAAGTAATCAATATTCATTTTAAAATGCTCAGGAAATTTAAAAAAAAAAAGTGTAAGCACAGAGACTAGATCCCACTCCCAAAGAAATCACTGCTAAATATAGAGGCAGAGTACAAACCATCTGGCCAGGAGAACACTTCTGACACGGCATTACTTAAGCCTTGAACACTTCGAGCAGCTACTGCACGGCCTTCTCAGCCATTCTGGGCACACGGGACAGCGGGCTCAAGGGAAGAATCCGTGACTCACAGCTTACCTCTTTTGCCTTCTGCTTCAAGCGTAATTGCTCCGGGTCTTCTTGTCTGGATCGAGACTATTTTAGAAAGAAAAAAAAAGGAAAGTAAGTTACAACCAGTGTATTTCACCTAATGAATGTTACCTTACTCATTTTACACCTTACTCATCTAGGTCACATAAGCTTTCTTTAATGCTTTACAGCCAAAACATAAACATTTAGATCGCGTGTCAGGCGTGTATCATGAGGGAGTGTTAGCAGGCAATCAATTGGCTATGGAAAGGCATTAAGATATAATTTCTGGCATAAGGTTATGAAGGACAGGACATGGATCCAAAGTGACGAGATAAAGGTGGGCCAGGACACAATCTCCCAGGGCTCTAGGCTCAGATACTGGTCTTCTTCAGCATGGGGAAGTCTATGATCGCAAGCTTCACCACAAACTAGGGTCTCCACCTGACACTGACAATGAAAAACGACCTACAAGCCCTGCCTGTTCCAGATCAAAGGGCAACACGAACCTAGCACACAGAAAAGGACTCGATCCACACGCACTTTGGGTGGATGGGGAAAGACGTGGACTAGGTAAGGGCTGGGAATCTTAAGCTCTACATGTCAGGCAGGGCCCTCTGGGATCAGAGCCTGTGAGTGATCAAGGCTTCTCTCTGCAGCTCCACTTACACCTGCCTCACCTTCCAGCCTGAGACAGAGGCCCGAGAGCAAGGTGGGCACTTGCCTTTGCAGCCCGCATCAAGATTTCCCTCTCTTGTTCATCTTTCCTCTGCTTTTCAATCTGATCGAGCTGTTCAAAAAATTTGAGCTGAGCCCGAACATCACTTGCCTGCTCATATCTGTCGTCATCCTACAAAAAAGTTAGACACATAATCCATCACAAGCTGGGAACCCAGGGAGCAAAGACCACCTGGCTTAGCTGGGCGACCTGTGCACGGCTCCTGCTCCTTCTTGGCCCACTGCCCCAAGGGCCCCTCACCTCTCACTGCACAACTGATCCCACATGCCCACTCTCCACGAGGGGACCTCAGCCAGCACCCACTTTACGTACTCTGATACTGCCGGGTTTCTTAAGCAACATTTACATTTTCCCACAGTAACACAGAAGCACTTTTAAAGCACAGTGGCAGAATGCATATTTCTAAACACTGCTCTAAAGACACTGGACAGAGCCATCAGCATCTGCCAGGAACAGTGCCTGCCTACTTGGGTGCCCACAACTGCAAGGGCAGCTCAGCCAGGAGAAGACTGGGGCTGCATAAGCTCAGAAAATGCCATGATCTTAAAAGGTGAGCCAGCATGGTGGAGCACACCTATAAACCCTGTACTCAGGAGGCCGGGCCAGGAGGATCCCAAGCTCAAGGCTGACCTGGGCTACACAAGTGAGTGCAAGACCAGCCTGAACTATACAGACGCTGTTTAAAAAAGAAAAATAACCCCACAATACTTCAAAGGCACTACACCAGGTGTGTGTGTGTGTGTGTGTGTGTGTGTGTGTGTGTGTGTGTCTGTGTGTCTGTGTGTCTGTGTGTGTGTGTGTGTGCTAGGGGATGGGGGAGGTTATGCCTGTCATCCTAGCATTCTGGGGAGCTGAGACAGGAGGAACACAAGTTTAAATCCAGCCTGAGCCACTTAATAAGACCATACCTTGGGGCCAGGGAGATAGCTCCATGGCACAAGTGCCTGAGTGGCAAGTGTAAGGTCATGAGTTTGAACCCAACCCTGGTCCCACAAAAAGAAAAAAAAAAAAAAAAGACCCTCTCAAAATAAAAGAAAATATAAAGGGCTGAGGATGTAGCTCAGTGTGAAAGGCCTAGTTTCAAACCTCAGGACTACAAAAAATGAAAACTTCTAAAAATAAAATAAAGCCGGGCATGGTGGCTCACGCCTGTAATCCCAGCACTCGGGAGGCTGAGGCAGGAGGATCAGTGTGAGTTCGAGACCAGCCTGGGCTACAAAAGTGAGCTCAAGGCCAGCCTGAACTGCACAGTGAGACCCTGTCTCAAAAAATAAAATAAAATAAAATAAAGGGGCCGGGGAGATAGCTCCATGGCACAAGTGCCTGCCTGGCAAGTGCAAGGTCATGAGTTTGAACCCTGGTCCCACCAAAAAAATAAAAAATAATAAAAAAATAATAATAATAAAATAAAAATGAAAGGTATGGCAGGTTTATCTTCAAGGTGAACATCTCTGCAGATATACTCCTGCAGGCACCCAGCCCTCCTCCCCCAGTCTGGCTCTACAGAGCACCTGAGAGCCCACACGGTACAGAACCAGCACATGTGGGCACTGGGGACACCTCTGCCCTCGCTCAGCAGTGGGCAGGTAGTTTCCAGACAGCCCCAGAGCAGGATTGACAACAGAAATAATTCTTCTCAGGAAAACGGCCCCATTACCTTATAAGAGAAGTTTTTTTGCTGAGCCGTTTCTGATATTTTTTCTACAAGATTCTGTAGCCTTTGCTGTGTGGCATGGGACACATAACTTACTACATCTGGATGTAATTCCGTTATGCCGTGCTTTTTACCTAGAGATTAGGCAAAAAAAGAGTATTTTAAAACCACTCACATGTTGCGTTCTTCACCACTCACTGTCTCTCCCCCTGCCTGCCAGTTTCTGTTCTGCACGAGCAAGGGGACCCCGGCCAGGCTGGCAAGCAGAGGCGGCCCCGGCACCCACAGTGGAGCTGGTCTCTACCTAGAGCAGGCAGCACGGAGCCAGCAGAGGCTCGTGCTGGCTGCCAGGTGTGCGCTCACCTATTTCCAATATCCTTCTCTGTAAAGGCGCAGGGAGGAGGAAGGTATCGTCCTTACAGGACCGTGTCAGCGTCCCCACCAACTCAGAGTTTGTGGCCAATATTCTTGCACTTTCTTCTGAAAGGTTTACTCCAGCCATGGACGCAACATCATTAATGTCATCGTCATCCCTGGAGGAGAGGAAAGAACATCACGGCTGCACAAGAATCCAAGAAGTGGACACTCAGCTTCTGAGCTGGGTGCGATGAGAGCAGGGAAGAGTGTACCCCACCCTGTGGAAATGGCCCCATCCTTGCGCCCCATCCTAAAGCCAAGCTGCCAGCTGAGCAGCAGCCCCACTGCGGTACACATGCTTGCAGGAGACTGGGATACCCAACCAGCCTTTGCTACGTACACCAAGAAAACTGCCTGTTGCTTTGTGCCTTTACACTATGTAAAATCATCCTTTTAAAAGAAAAAATCATAGCAAACACTAATTTTTTTTTTTTTTTTTTTTTTTTTTTTAATCTCAAACTGAGAAAAGGTAGCACACCAGCAGAGAAAACCTTGCCCGGGCCGTCTGAGCATAAGCTGTACACCTGACACCCTACACCTGGACACAGTCTGTGTTCTTCAGCAAGGGTGGCCCTGCAGAAAAGGCCCTCCACAGGGATGCACAGCTATGAGCCCTTCCCCACAAATGCTCATGTGCAATCACTGCCACTCTCAGCATGAGAAGAGGCAGATGAAAAGCATGCCTAACACTGCCACCAGACACACCGTCCTCCAGGTCAAGGGGCCGCTACTGAAAAGGACCTGCACAGCAGCCCCAGCCATCACCCTTCCTCTGACCACTCATGCACAGCCTTGATCCCAAAATGTCTCAGCAGGTGAGCCCACATCCGACTGTGGGCCTCCTCTGTCTCCCTCAGGGGAACATCACTCAGTCACTCCCTGACCCAGCACCCTGACACCTGGGAGGCTACAGGACAGCTGTCCATGGGGCGGCCCCGTTCAGGCCTGACCCATGGCTCCACCCAGATGAGTTGTGCTGCCACCCTGCCACCTCCAACAGGCAGGCTGTCCTTGAGGTGCAGTCTGAGCCCAGCCCAGGGCAGCCTGGCATTCCCCCAGGTAACTGACATTTGGAAAGACACTCTGAAGTGCATTCCTCAATGCCACTAGCTCTGTATGGGCTATGGCTCCATCGTGTCCAACGGTGACCCTCTGTGACCTTACCACCTTGGCCTGGACTACAGGAGGGAGGCCAGCTGCCGCCTGCCTCATGGTGAGCCTGCTTTGAACACGGCAGCTGCAGTGCATCCTGCCCTTTCCTTACCCAGCCTTGGAGTCAGCTTTTTCAAGAACCCTTATTCTTTTCATGGAAAATAACTTTTAGAAGGTATAGCCTGAGGGCCCGGCGGGATGGCTCAGTGGTCTAGAGCGCCTGCTTGGGGAAGCTTGGGTGGCTTCAGGGACCGCGGTTCAATCCCCGGCACCACATGCTGCGCCAGCCCTGCCCTCGGGGTGGGCTGAGCCAGCCATAAAAATGAGTGAATAAACAAAGGTTCTCAAAACAAGAATAAAAATAATAAATAAAATTTTTTTAAAAAAAGAAGGTATAGCCTGAGAGAATATATCCAGGCTCTCCCAGTGAAGCAAGGCCCACAGCGCTGCCTGCAGCTGCTGAGTGTGCCTCTGTGAGCCCAATTCTAACCCCGGGACACTGCACCCCTCCGGCTGATCCCCTGTGCCCTCCTTGACAAAAATAGCGGCACATAGTGGCCAAGGGCTTGGCTGTACTGACTTCTGACTGACGTGTCCTTCAAGTGCCTGCCCATCCAGCTTGGGTGCCAGGCCCCATCCCATCTGGGCTGTGATCCTGCTCAGGTGACGACGGCTCCCCAACATGGCCCTGCCTTCTTCCATGGCACTTTAAGAGTGTCTGCCGAGCGTGTGGTGCACGCCTATAATCCCAGCACTCGGGAGGCTGAGGCAGGAGGATCAGTGCGAGTTCGAGACCAGCCTGGGCTACCAAAGTGAGCTCAAGGCCAGCCTCAACTGCATACTGAGACCCTGTCTCAAAAAAGCCAAAAAAAAAAAAAAAAAAGAGTGTCTCGGCGGGGAAGAACTATACCAAGTTTTTGGGAATGTACACACTGCCTTCTGCTCAGTCACAATGATGAGGACTCCACAGCCTCTCCAGTGTAGTCTCAGAAGAACTCTGCCTGCTGGCCACACAGGCTGGTTACTCAGGAGCCAGGCCCAGGAGCAGCCCTTCTGGAGCTGAGGGCGGGCCCACAGCACAAGAAGCACTGTGGTATTTCCAGCAATGGACCCTGAGTTTCGTGCTGCAACATTCAGCTCACAGAGTCAGCTGAGTCGCCCACCTTTCTGCTGAGGGATGAAACAAGCTTTGCCATCTAGCACCAGGGCTGGGAAATAAGGACACACGTGATGTGAAGACCGAATCAAGGAGGAACAGCTGCGAGGCTGCCGCTGCCAGGGACTCACAACCCAGGTCCTTACCGAAACGAACCTCCCCCAGGTTCCTTGAGTTTGTTTTTCTGTGCAGCAGCTGCTTGTGCAGATACAGTAGAAAGGGCTTTGGTTCCAGGTAACACGGTGGGCTTCACAACAGGGACTGCTGAGCAAAAGACAGCGGAGACCACGGAGGCTATTACCACATGCACAACTGGCTTCAGCACTTTAAGGCCCGAGTGGGAAAACAGTCACCTTCTAGGTTGCTACAGCAAGTTTTTAAAACCCTTAAGCCTCTATTGACAGCATATAAACGGTGTCACTGACTACATTCTTAAATGGTTAACATGTCAAATTATATGTGTATGTATATATATAGAAACACATGTATGTGTATTTTTTTAATTTTTTTTTTTGTCATAACACCAAAATAAAATATACCCTGACAGCTGGCTCTGGGAGCAGCGCTCCACGCTAAGCAGCCCTGGGCCCTCACCTGGCTGCAGCTGGTTCAGCTGGATCTGCTGGGGTGTGGTGAGCATGATCCGGTTGTGAGGCTGCCGCAGCGCGACCATGGGTGTCTGCGTCAAGGTCACCTGCGGGGGCCGGATCAGGGCTCCTGGCTTCGGAGGCTGCTGGATCACCTGGGGTAGAGCAGCAGAGCATGTGAGCACACTCTTCGAAGGCCATCTTCCCACTCCACAGCCCAGGCTCTTCCCTTTATCTACCCCACTGTGGTCCCCAATCCAGCAAAAGGTCCCAGCAAGACCCTGGACCACAGAGAAGCCCAGCCCATGGCCTCCGCTGCGCTCCACTGGAGGCCTCAAGGCAATCCGGGAAGAAAGAGACAAGGTGATGGCAGGCCAGCACTACGGTGCGTGAAGCATGCCAGGCACACTGGGAGCCACAGTGGAGGCCCCAGGCCAGTCCTGGGGGCAGACAGGAAACAGAAAGTTCATGGAGCCCAGATGCCCCTGTATCTTCCCAGCTGTCGGCAGAGCAGCACTGTCCCCTGGTGACCAAAGGTGTTTTCCCTCATCTAAGTTTTTACGAGAACAAAATGACTTCTGTACTGGAGTAGGGGAGAATTTCCAAGTTTCGCCCTGAACTTGGCCACACTGACCCAGCACAACCTGTTCCCCTCCATCACCCTAGAAGCCGAGCTGCTGCAGCCAGCCTGCCCCCACCCAGGGTATAGAGCCCAAGAGCAGGCAGCATGGCTACTTCCTGTGCTCTAGACCCTGCCCCAGAAGCAGAGCCCGAGACAAAATAATCCCTGTAGAAAGCCCCGTGGCCCTGGCTCGTGTGGCCTTGCCACAGACCTCAGGGCCTGGGTCTTCTGCAGTTGGCTTTCTAGCTCTGCACGCCACAGGTAGATGCACCCTCGATCACAACACATTCAAGAGGGCCGGGACAAGGCCCACGGGTGAGCAGACACATGAGACAGGCCGAGCCAGGGGACTCCAAGTCCTCACCTGGAGCCTTCCAGGAGGAGATGGACTCTGCCCAGGGGCCTGCGGCTGCACACAGCTTGTTTGCGGAAAGCTCTCCATGTCACTGATGGAATCAAGCACCAGAAGCCAGAGCCTCCCAACAAAGAGCACAGCCAGCCCAGCCAGCTCCTGGGCAGAACCTGAGTAGAACCTGCCTTTCAGGTTAAATAGCCCCACTGAGTTCTCAGCAGGACACTTCTGTCCTTGTGTCACGTTAAAGTACATGGCCCAGCGACCACTACCCTTGCAGCATCAAAGGGACCAGGGGCAGCACTAACTTCACACAGGGACCTTCAGCCCTGTCCCTGCCAACACCCCCACACACACACACCACATGCCCTATCCTTGGCCTGCTCTCCTCACTAGCAGTGACGGCAGAACAAATTCAAACTGTAACCCAGCATAAGAGCAAGCCCAAGTGGAACCTGAGGCCCCGCGCAAGCACTAGCCTAACACACTGGAGGGCCTTTAAAGCTGCTTTCTGGTGTTTGCAACAGCAGCCTTCCCGCACGGGATGAGCCTGCCCGGCCTCCAGCAGGTGTATACTCAGAGCACATGGCAGCAGGAAGCAACAGCTTGAGACTGGAGCTGCGGAAGCCACTGTCAACACAGGCTACGGCCCCCCAGCATCTCCCTGACCACCGTGCCACCCGCTGTGCTGCCCATCTCCTGCCATAGCACAGCCTCCATCTCCTCCTACACACATGGTCTGCTCCTACCAGTAACTCCCCAGACAATCTAAGTGACACGTGTCAGCGGGCCAAAGAGCTTCTTTCGTTGACTCAGAAACAAAACACAATGACGTGGGGCCTCAAATGCTAATACATATTTTAATTATTTAAAAATACCCAAGCTTGTTTCTAGCAGCAGCCTCCCTGCTAGCTTGGGAAAGGGTTCTCTGAGCTGTGGCCAGTTACTTAAAGAGGCTGGCGGGAGCGCCACGCCGCAGGTGGGCTGCGGGAGGGCAGTGAGGCTCACGCCTTCATACCAGTGGTGTGGGCTGTGCCTGCTTGCCAAGGCCAACCTGTGTGGGCTGCGTGAGGCTGATGACAGGGGGCTGGAGGGCACTGGTCACAGAGGCGGCCGTCTTCCCGGCCGTGCGCTGCACCGAGCTACTGAGCACCACGGCTGTGAGTGTGGTGGTGGCCTGCGAGGCAGGCGGCTGCTGCTGCTGGCTCTGCTGGATGAAGGCCGCGGAGTCGGGGGTCAGCTGTCTCAAGGCGGGTAAGCTCCTCTGTGGAAAGACGATGCACAGGGTCAAGGACAGTGCGCATGCCAGCCTGCCTTTGGGACCCAGGCCAGCTCCCAGCCACATGAAACAGACTCGACCTCACGCAGCATCTGTGGATGCCGCTGCCAACACCCACCCATCTCAAGCTTCCCAACGCTCACCAAGCGGGATTATTCTTAATAAGAGTTGGCTAAAATTTGCTTCAAGAAAAAGAAAGAATGACATCTTCTAAAGTCTTAACCCTCTAAGATCATGTGACACTCTCAGAACCCTTGGTCTGCCTGGAATGGACCACCTGGACATAAGCCCTTCTCAACCCCTGGTACACAGCAGAACCATGAGGCCAGACGGGGCTCAGCTACATGGAAGAAACTGCTTTTGAACAACAAACCAAACATCTGCTCCAGGGCACCACAGGCTTCCTGCCCTGCCAGGTAACACAGGCACACAACAGAGCACCTCGACTGGGCCTCACTGCTGCTGTTTCAGGTGCCAAGCGCTTTCAATTACCTTCAGGAAAGGCACAAGGTAAGGTTGAGGTGAAGAATTAAGTTCGCGGTATAACCTGCTAGTGAAATCTTCTGCTTCGATTTTTCCATCCTTAAAAATAAAATCCACATTGACATTCAGTAATGACTACAATGTCAAGCACACATGTCTCAGCCCAGCCTCACCCTGGCCTAGCAGTTCTGACAGTCGATGAGAGTCAGCACGCTGCACCCAGCAACAAATGCAAATTCCCAGGTGCATGTGCACCAGACATTCACCCTGGATGCTGCTGTACAGCAGCTACTGGCCATGTGACTAATTTATGTCTCTACTCCGTCACAAGCCTCTTCCTCAATGCCACTGTCACTCTCACTGCTTATGACCAAAGTCAGTGCTGTGAGTACAGGGCACCACAGAGATGAGCCAGAAAGAAAGAGCATGCAGCAGACCCAGGGTGCAAGGTAAAACAAAGCTAGGCGGCCAAGAACACAAATGTGAGGAGAAGCATGGGACCTAGGACTTGTGGGTTAAAAGAAGAACAAGCCACCAGGAGCCCAGATTTCTGGCTTGGCCAGGAGAAGGGTGGGAGAGTAGAGTCATCACTGAGAAGGCTTTGGGGAACGGGAGGAGAAACAGAGCTAAGAGGATGGAGGGGAACAGGAGGAACAAAAGGAGGCGGAGGAGGAAGAGGGAGTGGAAGAGGAGGAAGAGGCAGAGGAGGCAGTGGAGGAAGCAGAGGCTGGTTCTACCCCTGGGACACAGATGCCCTGCACCATGAGAAGGGGCCGTTCTCGTGGGGCCCTGAGGCCCATGGGTCCAGCCAGACTACTGACTCCTAGGAGCTCACAAGAGGCAGCTAAGCCTCTCCAGGTACTCAAGGTTACCTGCTGCTGCAGCCAAGCCCAATCTAAGAGATGCTGAGGTCAGACATGTGACTGGCAGCATCCAGGGCTAGACGTAAGACACACAGGAAAGAATGGGGTGCCTGCTGGGTCACTGAGAAGAGCACAGCACCTTGGGGATGGCTGTTGGATCAGCTCTAGAGCCAGGGGCTGCAGGTGAAAAGAAAATGAGCCAGACAGGGAGCGGTCTCTGTTGGGAGAGGCTTGCAGCACAGGGCCTGCAGAAAGCTGTCAGGGCGCTGAGCCTGTACACATAGCGAGGCTGAGCCTCGAGCACATACTTCCCACACTGGGCAAGAGGGAAGCCTTGGTGTGCAGGGCGTGGGGGTGCACAGGGGGCGCACTTCTCCTTCTCCCCGAAGCCGCCTATGCATCCTTACTGCCAACGAAGGCCTCCTCGCTGCAGCTGCTCAGCATGGACAGAGCGCTCGGAGGCAAAGGGGACTTCACGCAAGCCCTTCTCACCAGTAAATTCTGTACTAGTTCTTTCACATTAGCTGCTGTCTCCGTAGACTGTTTACCAGATGAAGCTAGTTTTATTAGTGTAGACAGAAAATTTTTACATTTCTTCACGTTTTCCATAGTTTCCTAGAGTAAAATAAATAGGTGAAAAAAATTAGAAAAGATTTTTATCACAGCCCCTGGCTACACTAAATACTTGTAGGTAAGACACGCAGAAGCTACACATGGCGCTGTGTAGTACAGTGCAAGCAGCCAGGCAGCTCAGGCAGACAAACTCCAAGCTCAAGACCAGCCCGGGAACTAGTGAGGCTCTGCCTCAAAATGAAAGTAAATGAAAAGGACTACTGGGCACAGCTTAGTGCAAGCAAAGGGCCTGGATTCAATCCCAAGCATCACAAGAAAAGTCACGTGTAA
The DNA here is from genome assembly GCA_004027025.1 of Myocastor coypus. Taxonomy (NCBI): domain Eukaryota; kingdom Metazoa; phylum Chordata; class Mammalia; order Rodentia; family Myocastoridae; genus Myocastor; species Myocastor coypus. Next base: position 23,096 of record PVJA010020924.1, on the reverse strand, counting down.
ATTCTGCCCTAAAAGTCTTTCAAGAAACACCTCATAATGACTGGTGTAGCCAGTCACCTCCAGCACCGTGCCTCTGTGCCACTCAACCTGGCGACGCTGCTCCAACTAAGTAAATAACTACAAGTGTAAAAAGATATATTCAACTTCATGTCACTTATCACAAAGACAGATCAATACTGATCTAAACCCACATAAAGGCAACTAAATTAGGGTCCAGCAACTAAAAAGCAAACAGAAAAATCTCAGAAAAGAAGACCAGGTATAGTAGCACAGGTCTGTGAGCCCAGTGCTGGGGAAACTGAAAACAGGAGGACCACTACGGGTCTGAGCTGCATAGTGAAACCCTGCACCAAATATCGTTTTTAAAAAAAAATCTTAGCAGCCGGGCGTGGTGGCTCACGCCTGTAATCCCAGCACTCGGGAGGCTGAGGCAGGAGGATTGATGCGAGTTCGAGACCAGCCTGGACTACAAAAGTGAGCTCAGGACCAGCCTCAACTGCATAGTGAGACCCTGTCTTAAAAAGACAAAAAAAAAAAAAAAAAAAAAAAAAAATATAAAAAAAAAAAAAAAAAAAAAAAAAAAAAAAAAATCTTAGCAAAGAAACGTGAGTAAAGTGCAAAGTAAGGCCCCAGTCTGCCTGAAGATGTGTATACCCCTAGAAAAGTCCCTGAAGCACAGATGCAAACGCAGGGCCCTGGGCATGACCAGCAACAGATGCGGTGCAGCTCAGGCGGTCTCCTCAAATGGACGCCTATGGGGTCTGAATCCTCAAAAGCTAAGAGGTGAGGCCTTCCCTACCACCCTCACGGTCCCTGCCCTCAGACTTCACCTTAGGAGGTGCTGGGGAGGGGGCCTGAGGCAAAGCCCCAACCTCTCCTGCGTCTCAAGCTGAAGCTCCCCTCTGCTCCAGGAAGCTCTGGTAGGCCGCCAACTATTCAAGTCTCTCTGCACAGCAGACTGGCACAGATGCCTAGAACCATCACGAAGCGAGCCATGGGCCTGGCTGTCCCTAGAGGCCCTGAGAAGAGAAGCAGCTCTTACCGTGGCGGCTGTGGTGGTGGTGTTTGTCCCTGGGACTGTTCGCTGAGGTGTCCCGGTCTGAACAGCTGTCGCCGTCCCAAGTGAGGCTGTCTGAGCAGAACCTCCCAGGACAAGCTGAGGCTGCAACAGTGCAAAACAGGAGGTGAACGCATCTCTTGCTGCCAACGTGAAACACTGGCCTCAAGTCCGGCAAAAGCTTCCTGGAGAAGCGAGGACATCCAATGGCGGTGGGACGCTAGTGTCTCTGCCAGCTGGGCCACTGGGACTGCACTGTGGAGCCACTCAGGGCACTAAAGCCCATGACAGACTCACACTTTCCAGGACACCAGATGAAGCCAAGCGCTGGCAAGAACCTGGGATTCCCAAGCCAGCAGGCACATGCTATCGGGTATGAATTACCTTCGCCATCCCCCAGAAACTCAAACCCAAGAGACTGCCACTCTTGAAAGCCCTGTCACGTCCACACATTGTTTCCCGCAGGGTCACACAAGACACAGAGGAGTGGGCAGCTCTCTGCAAGCCACCACACCGACTTCCTCTACTCTCCAAGTGAGTCCCATCAAAGATGCCTCAGGAAAAGGGAAAACCACAGCTGGGGCATAGGTGTCAGCCAGCCTGTGAGCAGGTAGGTGCTACACGTCCAAATGCATGGTACCCAGACTTCTGAGCAATTCAAACCACTGGGCCCCAGTTAATTGTTTTTATTCATTTTAATGAGTCAATTCTTAACATTGCCATTTTACATAAATAATCATGATGCAAGTATCTGCTAACTTCTTAAAACAGTGTTCTTTCAATTTACAAATCTAGCTGTCAGCATTTTTTTCCTCCACTATTTTGAAACGCTGCCTTCTCCTAACTTCTGAAGGTAGGGGGCAGTGTGAGCCTGAGTAAACTCCTGAGTGCTGCAGCCCAGGCCTCAGCTCCAGCTGGTGGGATCGCTGCCAAGCCCAGCAGCTGCCTGTGCACTGACCCACTTCCAGGACCTCCAGGTCTCCCCGAGCTGCCCTGCAGCTGCCTGAAGAGGTGACAAGCTCTTCTCTGTCACTCTGTGCAGTCTTCACCTTGCCACAACAAGCAGATATTCCTCCTAGTTACTAGAAGCTGCTAAGCCAAGTCAAAACTTCAAAGCATCGCCTGGTGGGCATCCAGAAGCCTCCACTCTTCACTTCCTTTGACCTCAAAAGTCGCTCCCACAACCCCCGAAATGCATAAAGATGATTCTAGTAGGCCAAACGCTTCACTGCATGGGAGCAAGAGCCCACCAGGAGCCCACTACCTGCTCACCGATCGCCCCTGCTGCCAAGCAGGCACACCAGGGGCTCGAGGCCAAGCCCCTCCAGGAAGCCTCACCCAGGGGTGGACAGGCCTACTCCCTGGCTCACAGCACCCAGGGACAGACTTGCTCTTCTACCTACCTCACTCCCTGCGGCCACCAAGGACAACAGAGCCAAGCCCCAAGGAGAGAAAGGAGTGCAGGTGCTGTGTCACCTAGGGGTGCCCACCCATCACCCAGCCCAGGACCCCCGGGCAAGGGAGCCGTACCAGCCTCCTCTTACCTGCACACCCGGGGAGCGCTGCAGGGCTGCAGTGGGTTGTACCGTCGTCTGGGCCTGAGACACTTGCTTAATTATGGTGGTTGGGGTCACCTGCCGTGCAATAATAGGTGTCCCAGGAGCCTGAAAAGTTAAGATTGATCTGAAACAACCTACAAATAAGAGTAATTCCCACCTGCTGGTACACACCAATACACCCAAGGGGGCCACCGCTTTCTCAGAAGCCACCACAGGACCAGAGTTCCCTCTCCAAGGCTGATGTGCACAACCAGAAGCTTTCACAGACTCTCCTAAAAATATTCAACTTCTTTAACTAAGTCTATGAAATAGATCTTTAAAGAAAGCAAACATCTGAAAAATCCAATGCTGTGCTGCTGTCTTGGGGCTGTTACTCCACCCTGGATTGGGTGGTGAGCTCCGGAAGGACGGGGGTGTCAGTGGCTGACTGGGATGCAGAGACACTGCAAGTCCCAGACCAGCTGGACGAGGTCCTATGAAAAGATGTACAGCAAAAATGCTACAGCCAGATGATGACATCCAGCCCACAGCCAAAGTGAAACCACAAGCACTGCCTACACGCTCCTCACTCAGGGCACGAAATGCTCACCTGCCAGGGTACTACTCTGTGCGCCTCAGACCCGGGGATGGGGTGGGTCTCATCCATCTCAAGCATTAAACATCCCTGTCTACAGGACACAGGCACAACTCCCAAGGCAGCAGTGCCTGAGCTGTGGGAGACAGAAGCCATCAGGGTCCTTCCTGCTCTCATTGCAGGTACCAGTCTGCCAACCAGCTTGAAACAGCAGTCCTTGCACAGGCAGCACATGTGCACAGGAGCCAGGTCGTACACTGACACGTGCCCACAGAAGCCCCGGTGCTGGACACACACTATAAGAGAACTCAGTGCTGGCTTCCAAGATCAACATAACATTTCCCCAACGAGCCTGGAATTGGGCTCTATGGGCCATGGCTTGAAGTATAAGGGAGCAGGGCCATCTTGTGACATTCTTATGCCTCTTGAGGCTTCACTCCAGTCTATCTTCGTGCTTTCAGTGTGGCTCAGTCTTTGAGACAGTCCCAAGAGTTACTTCCTAGTGTCATCTCCACTTTGCACAAGAGGAAACTAAGACACAGGAAGTCATAAGAAGCCAGGGAAAGGACCAAGGTGCAGCCAGTACAAAGTCTAGCTCCTCCAAGCAGGCACAGTCTTGTGCCAGGAGGAGGACAGGAGGGCAGCACCATCCCAGGCCCTCTGACAGTAGGACCTGCTCACACAGGATGCACCCTGGCCTCGTAGCCTCCCTAGAGTGTGAGGCGTTAGGGAGTGGACAAAAGCCTGGCCAGGAAGGCTGCAGGTCACACAGACACATACTCACTCACCTGCACGGTGGAGATCTGCACAGGAGGGGCACTCGTGGGGGTTGCCGGCCGGGGCGCCATGGTACTCTGAGGCTGCGCTTGGGCGTGAGCCTGAGCCTGCATCTGGGCTAGGGCCTGCTGAGGGATCATTAACAACTGCCCATTCTCACTCCGCACAAGGACCATTCCTGGGGAACAAAGCAAACCTGCTATCAGGAAATGCTCCCCGCAGCACAATGAAGGCCCTTACCTAAGAGGAGCGCATGAGGGAAAAGTCACAAAGCTTGGGTCTACGGGACATAGCTCTGTGGTAAGGCACCTGCCTTAGTGGTGCCAAGGTCCTGAGTTCAATTTCCAGTACAAAAAAGTCAGAGAGCTCAAGCTCTGCAGTGAAGAGGGTCTACAGGAGGAAGAATCTTTAAGAGTCTGTTAGCAGCTCCTGGAATTCCAGCAGCAGTGGAGCCTTCGTCTTGTAAATAAACAGACAGCAAAGGAAAGCAATGCAATGACTGTGTTCCCTGCCACACTGCCTCAAGAGCCACCCACTCGACAGACACATGCAGAAGCCCACACACAAGTAGGAGGCCCCACAGCCACCACCAGAGCCACCGTGTCACTGTCCTGAGCCAGACAAGGACACGGTGAATGGAGTAGCTGTCAGCAGCGGCTGACCTGGGCCTCCGAGGCCCTCTGCCACCACAGTCCTCCTCTGCTCACTGTTGGTGGGCCGCTGAGCACACAGGACGCACAGGCGCTCCCCAGACTGGCAATGCTCTAACAGAGCATGGTCCTTCACAGTTCCACCCAAAATAGAAACACAATTATGTTAAAGTTTAATTCCACGCAGCACATCAGGCTGAGAATGCACGGGGACTACAGGCATGTTCAGTGGATGGCCCAGCCTGTGACACAGGACAGCTGAGGGGCCAAACAGGCACAAAAGGAAGCCACCAGTCTTGCACTAGACACGCCCCAGAGAGGCCAGGCCCACGGCAGCCTTGCCTGTCTGTCTCTGGGTCTTGTCTGTCTCTACCTCTGTTTCTCTCTCTCTCTCTCTGTCTCTGCCCCTGTCTCTGTCTGTCTCTCTTGTGACTGTCTCTCTCTCTTTCTGTCTCTCTGTCTCTCTGTCTGTCTCTCCCGCACCTCCATCCTACAGGAGAAGCAAAACCTCCTGCAGCTTCATGCCATGCAGTCCCTAGGCTTTCCCTCCAGGGGAACTAGAGCCAGAACAACTGTAGGAGTTCTAGAAGAGTCTGTGACGCTGCTGGGCGTTTTCAGAACCCACCATACAATCGAGAAGTAACAGCAAGGGCTCTCTCTGAGCTCACCTCTAACTCTTGATATAAAAAGCCACATTTCAGTCCAGTAATAACCTCCCTTTCAAAGTAAGCCATGCTGAGAGCAAACAAACAAAACCTAAACCAGGCTGCTGAGATAACTTGCTCTACTGAAGTCACGAAAACCTAACGCTTGAGAATGAGTTGAAAGGAAAAGGTCATGATGGCCCAGTCAGTAAGACTTCATCTCTGCTACATTGGTGTCCGGGTGCAGGACATCCAGGTCAGCCTGTCCCAGTCAGCCACAAGGCTGTCAGAGCTGGGGGGCCACCCAGGGAGAGTAGCCTGCTCCCCAGCAGCACAGGCTGGGCCCGGGCATACTTTTTGACATCAGCTTTCCAAGTTTCTTTCCTCCAGTGCCGCTGGCTATCCCTTCTGAGCCCATCCACCTATATTTGGAGCTCCCAAGATCACAGGACAGTGGCCAAAGCTGGAAGACAAAGAGTGCCTCCGTGGTGCCCATGGCCAAAATCCCTGCTTATAATCTGTTCATCAGGAAGTTAATGAGATCAAAAGCTTTCTCCTTAAAAAAAAAAAAAAAAATTACTTCCACAGAAATGTGAAAGAATAGTTTGGTTTTTTGGAGTTTTTTTCTTGTTTCAGAACCTTTGTTTATTCACTCATTTTTATGGCCGGCTCAGCCTGCCCTGAGGGCAGGGCTGGCGCAGCATGCGTGCCCGGATCGAACCTCGGTCCCTGAAGCCGCCCAAGCTTTCCCAAGCAGGGGCTTTAGACCACTGAACCATCCCACAGGGCCCCCAAATAGTTTAAAATTATTCATGAACTGGCAACACATTTAAAAATCTCAGTAAAAGCTTCATTTTTAAGCCAGGAGTGATGACACACACCTGTAATGCCAGCATTTAGTGGGCTGAGACAGGAGGAGGGCCTCAAGCTGGAGGCCAGCCTGGGCTACACAGGGAATTCAAGGCCCTGCCTTAAAAATAAAGTGGCATTTTGGACACAATAAGATCATAAGAAACAGACCGTTAGCTATGACATGGGCCTAAGGATGGGGCTAGCACCCAGGGATAAGCCAGTGCACCTGTGGCTAAGGCAGAGCCCCTGGGAAGGGGCAGCGCCACAGGTGGGGCCAGTGGGCATGTGGCCCAGGCTAACCCCAAGGAGGGAGACAGCCTGGTTGGGGCCAGTGTACTTCACACTCAAGGCAGGAGGGGCTAATGCCCTGGATATGGCAAAAGTTGGGAGATGTGGACTTGAAAGTCCTGCCAAGAAGTGAGCCTACAACGAGAGAAGGCATCTTATATAGGCACTAAAAAGATCTTCACTAGATATGGAATGGCTAAGTGAAGAAAAGCAGATGAAAGTAGGTATAAAGGCAACATGCACTTCATAAAACCTCAGGCCAGAGGGCAACAGAGGACATTCTAAGGCAAGAGCCGGGCCATGCCACTCCTTGAGCAGAACCAAGGTGCCATGAGGTGCTGCCACCAGCGGCAGTGACAGGTGCCTGGCATGTGAGTGCCCATGCCACATCACGGGCAGACCCAGAACACAGGCAGCTCGGAGTCTGTGGGCTCTGGCTCTAACCACTTCTTTCAAACAGAGAAGCAATCGTGCAACAGCAGAGCAGCACCACTTTGCTTTCCAAGTGTACCAAACTAGTTTTAAAGGGCAGCGTGTAGCCTGCCAAGCTCTTTGCCCACCCTCCCTCCTTCACATCTGCAAGGTAGGATGCAGAGCCCTCAGAAAGGACCCGCACTGGGCACAACCAGCCAAGTGTGAAACACACCGTACCTCGCAAGGCACCAAGGCCACTACGTGAGGAGTCCCCGAAGAGAGGCACCATGCAGGCAGCCAAAGCCTACAGGCCCTCAACAGCAATGCAGACGAGAAACCTCCAAGGACACCTGGCCCACGGGCTCTCTCGTCAGCCAGCCCGAATCCCAGCAGAACACTCACACCCCCTTTAAAAAACCCTTCAGAGGGCCCTGCACCCCGCAGAGAATGGGCACTGCCCGCCCCCCATACTTGGGCCATGTGCACAACAGGAACCATGGTCACCTGAGAACCAAGAGAACAGGCTGAGGTTTCCTTTTCAGTAAGTGTAATGTTTCTTGGTATTGGACTAAGCATTCTTCATAGAAAACTTGAGAAATGCAAAGAAGTAGAAGGAGAAGACACCCCCTCACTGCTCACTGCAACTGGGCACTCTCTCCTGCGTCCATCCTGTGTGCATAAAGAACACCGGGGTCACTGCTTTTCAACAGGCCAAGGCCCTCTGCTGGCAGGGCTTAAGCCCATACTGACTAGAAGGGAAGAGTTTGGAGAGCAGCCATAGGCAGCAGCCTCCCCAGAACCACCATGAAATCAGGGTCTCTCTTATCCCTAGCTCCTATGGCCAGTGCCTCTGACTCAGTTCCTAAGAGGACATGAGCCCATCTTCCTGAAGTGCCAAAGCTCAAGAAAAACTCTTGGACGGCCAGCCTGGATAGCTCAGCAGACTAGAGCGCCTGCTTTGGCAGAGTACATTGGCCGGGGTTTGATCGGTTTGACCCTGGCATGCTGTGCTGGCCCCACCCCTGCGGCACACTGAGATAGCCACTGAGACTGGGCATGGTGGCACAGCTGTAATCCCAGCACTTTGGGAGGCTGAACACGGAATCATGATGAGTCCGGTCTATGTAGTGAGACCCTGTGGATCCTATATTCCCTGTCCTAAATGCAAAAGAAAACCCCCAAAAAACAAAAACAAAACCTTGGTTCCCACCCAACCTCAGGGCTTCTCTGAAGCCTTTCCCTGCTTGCACTCTTTACTGCGCTTTAAGCCAACATGTGGGCCCATCCAAAGGGTACCACAAGCCACACAGTGTTTTCCATCTGGGCACCTCCACTCTGGGCAAAGCTCTTCACTGAGCACCTGGCATAGCCTGGCACAGGATGGTACCTCCTGGGCCTCACCTGACAACCCCTGGCCAACTTACCATCTGTAGCAACTCAAAGACAAACATCCCCCCCACAAACTAGCCCAGACTGGAGGGCAATCAGGCTGTGAACCATCAGGCTGTGATAGTGGCTCCTTTCTCTGGGAACCATCAGGCTGTGACAGTGGCCAGCACAACAGCAGCCTGGTAAGGACTAGACTCCCTCTGACCTCACCTCTGTAGGAGATTTAATCCCTCTCAAAAAAGTATCACACAAACTGCACTACAGGTCTGCAGAGACAGGGCACAGGACATGCCCTCTCCAATCAGTCTGAGCTACTGGCCGTAGCCTGCGGCTGACACTAGGGCTGGGTGAGCATGGAAGGAGTGTCTGAGAGGCGGCCAGAAGCACCAAGGGTCAGGCAGGGGCTGCTGCTCTGCTGCCACTATGCAACCAGGCCAGCCATGCAGACTCTGCTCGGCTGACGCAGACACTGTTGGGGCTGTCCATCATGGCCTACGTGCTCCTTTCTCTGGGAACTCAACGAACTTTTTCCTTTTATGCTAAGCAAAGCAAATAACTAACTGGGAAGTGTACAGAGGAGGACACAGTGCACAGGGCCCCTCCTCATTGGTGGCCAAGCACCAAACTGCAGGGCGCAGCCTGCAGAGCAGCACCATGTGTGCCTATAGCTCCGCCAGGGGCTCACCCTGGCAGTCTCTGGGCCCAGGGCCGAACCCTACAAGGGCAGCTAAGTCAGTATCATAACTTGTCATGCTCTGAGGGTATTCTGCCTACTCTCACCCACAACACCCACACCAACACTGTGCCACGGGCCCCAGAGATGATCCAGTTCCATCCCTGAACGCCATGCTGTCCCTCCAACTCCTGCTCAACTTTGGCTTGCAGCTCCCTAACGTTTTTCTCCAGTTGTAATCTATACTGGCACTATGACCTATCACCCAAGTTTCACTTTTCTTTAACTTTATTGGTATACTTCTGATATACATCATGATCATAGGGAAATGTAGGTGCACACACAATGTACCTCTTCTTTTTTTTCCTAGACAGGGTCTCCCTGTGTAGTGCAGGCTGCTCTTAAACTCGTAACAATCCTCCTGCCTCAGCCTTCTGAGTGCTGGGGCTCTAGGCATGAGCCCCTCCCCTCCCTCAACCCTACTTCCCTCATTGATGAAACTTTGTTTCCATTTATCCCTTTCTATTTCACTTTTAATGGCCACATTTCTCATTCTTATAATGTGTCTTTGCTTCACTCTCACATCTTTTGATCTTAAAGTACCATACTGCTCTGCTCCTAGGTGAGTAGCAGCGAGCCTGTGGGCTATGTGTCCTAGCAGCCAGGCATTGGATAGCAGCGTGCGCATGGGGCAGGGCTGGCACTTGGGCTAAGTGGGTTTGGAGTTGCAGTTTGGGCTCGGGCTCTAAAAGGTTCATAGTCACTGCCCTGGTTCTCAAATTCCCTCAAACACTGTACGTCAGTCTGCTAATGCAGACGCCTCTCTGAGGTTCACAGCTGCACTGGCAGTGAGCCTGGAGGCTCTGTGGTCTGCAGTGTGGAAGCATGATCCAGCCAGCCTGGAAGGTGGCACCCCAGGGCAGGGTGGGATTCTTCTGGTCTCAAGGGACTTGATGCCAGCCACTCTCCAAAGCTCTAGGGCTCTCTGGGTGTGAAACCCAAGTACAGGAAGACACTGAAGAACAGTGGCCAGCAAGCCCCCTGCTCCCCAGCCAGACTGCAAGGGCCCCACATCCCTACCTGGGCCCCATCCCTTACACAGAATGGTTTGCTTTTCATGAAAACCAAACTCATTTATTTTTTTTTCCCCCTTGTTTCAGAACTTTTGTTTATTTATTCACTCATTTTTATGGCCGACTCAGCCTGTTCCGAGGGCAGGGCTGGCACAGCATGTGGTGCCAGGGATCGAACCTCAGTCCCTGAAGCCACCCAAGCAGGCGCTTTAGACCACTGAGCCATCCTGCCAGGCCCCCCAAACTCATTTAAACTAACACTTCGGGACAAAGATATCTCAGCAGCACAGTACCTGCCTGGCAAGTGCAAGGCCTTGAGATTCCCAGTACCCTAAATAATTTTGAAAATAAAGTAAGGTGTCATTTATCTATCCAGCTTCTCCAGGCTTCATAGATGAGTAGGTTTTCAGGGATCTGGTCCTATCTCACTGCCAGCAACCATCGAGTAACCCTCTCCAACAGAGGCACAGATCCCACCACCTGGGAACAGCCCTCAACAATCACAGAGACCAAAGCAATGGACTAATGAAAGTAACACTCACTTCAAAGTTAACAAGAATAACCAGTAGGATAGGCAAAACTCACAGAACGGCATTTTTCTAAAGAACGCTGTAAGAGCCGGAGAGATGGCTCAGCAGACGAAGCACCTGCTTAGGAAAGTGGAGCGACCAGGGTTTGATCACTGGCACATGTTGCGCTAGCCCCGCCCCTTGACGCACCAAGCCAGGGACCAAGTGCAGGGGTAGTGAGTGGCACATACCTGGAATGCCAGCACTGGGAAGGCTGAGAACAGGAGGATCACTACAAATCTGTGCTGCCAAATACATAAACACATTAAAAAAAAAAAAAAAAAGACAACATTATAAGGTATAAAGGAAGAAAGGTAGAAACTCTGGGAAGAAGGGAAAAGAAAACCTGTGGATCATTCCAATTCTAGTAGAAAAGAGCACATCCTGGTCAGAGACCCAGGGTGCCAATGGAGGGGCTCAGTGCATGTCACCACAGAGAAAAGGGCGCGCTCCGAACTGCACGGAAGTCTCTGCTGGGAGAAGAGACATCCTGAGGAGGGAAGCAGACACCAAGCACAGTCCGGCACCCCAGAGCTGTGAAGCAGGGTGACAGAGCCTACAGAAGCCACCGCCAGGCTAAAAGCTACGGCCGGCCAGACTCACACATTGCACAAGGACAGCACACCCTTCCATGAGGGGCAGGACCACTGAACAGGGAATTAGTTCAGAAAGCAAGAGACAGGATCCATGACACACAGGCCCACACCCAGAACAAACAAAGGGCTCTGGGGGAGGAGCTGGCATGCACCCAGAGAAGGCCCAGTGTCACTGGGCACCACAGTGACCCCAGTACTCCGCTATGAGTTGTCTCAGTGCTTGGAAATCTCCACAGGACACTATGTTTGGCATAAGCACAATCCGCTTGTCAGCTCAGCTTGAATGGAACCTGTACAGCAGTCAAAACACACTGGCTACAAAGCTGACAAAAGCATGGCACAGGGTGCAGGGGAGCCATGGGCATCGCCAAGTCACCCTGAAGTTCTGACGGGCAAGTCACCATCCAGGCACAGCCAGGAGAAGACAAGTTTTGAACATGATTATTTAGGTGACCCAGGAGCAGGATAAGCTAGTAGTCTGTTTCTCACTAAAACCTCTGCTCTGTAAGACAGGTACATTGGGCCGGCCAGATAGCTCAGCGGATTAAAGCACCTTCTTAGGCAGACACAGGGGCCAGGGGTCCAATCAATCCCTGGCATGCTGCGCCAGCCCCACCCCCACGAGACAGTGACTGAGACTGGGCGTGGTGGCACACACCTAATCCTAGCGCTTGGGAGGCTGAAAAACAGGAGGATCACTACGAATCCGATCTACATAGTGAGACCAGGCAGATCCTCTACTAAATACATTTAAATAAATAAATAAATACATACATACATACAGGTGTATGTGATCAACAAAGTCTAAAACCTCTAGCAGCAGAGCTCTAGTCAGGTGTGGTGGCACACAGGTCATCCCTGCACTCAGGAGGATCATTAGAAGTTCAAGGCCAGCATGGCCTACATTATGAGTTCAATACCACTGTGACCTGTGTAACTACCCTGTCTCAAAAAGAGAAAAGCAAAAGTTTAAAACCTCTACCTGTCAAAAGGAGGAGCCAACGCCACAGTGGAGGCAGTGCTACCCAGTAACTTCCCTATAATGGCACCTCCACGCCCCAAAGGCACAAGGACAGTATCCTCTTCTAGATGTGTTACACCTGTGCCCCCTGAGCCCCTCTTACAATGAGGAAACATGCATGTCAGGTTGTGGTCTGCAGTAGAGTGGTCCACGAAAAGCCCAGAGATGAGTGAAAAAGGCACTTCTGTGAGGGCACAGCAGGAGACGAGCCTGATGCAGCTCACAGCCTTGTTCCTCCCCTGGACCTCAGAGTCCTCCCAAGGCAACTAGCAGCATGGATGCAGGAAGTCACCAAGTATGGGCCTTCCCTTCTTATAAAAGGCTGGTTTCACAGAAGGCACATGAGACTCCTTTCTTTTGAATCCTGGTCACCATCGAAACACAGAGCCCTCCCTCTCAAAGGTTCAATCAAGGACAGGCAGGCACACACACAGCCCAGGTGCTATGACATCATCTTGCATCTCTCAACAATGAACCCAAGAAAAAAGTCCAGTCCAAGTCACGGCCAGCGCTGCAACACTACTGTGAAACCGTGAGCCCGCATTCACCCCAGCGGCACATGCTGTAAGCGTCGAGGTACTGAGAAAGTACAGACGACCAAGCAAGAAGATGATGCTTTGTGTCTTGGGCTGGCTCACATTATGGCTATAAATGTCAGCTCTGCCCCACATGATCTCCAGATACATGAAGTCCCAAGCAAGAAAACTTCCAGCACAGAGGGCAGACGCTGCTAAATCAATTCTAAAATTCACAGAGACACAAACGCCTCAGAGCAGGGATGGCGGACCTTCCAGAGGCTGTGCCGATCTGCAACCCAAAACCCACTTATTTATCACAAAGCGCCAACACAACAATGAAACACCAACACTGAGATTTTATTTTATACAAAGCAACTTGTACATTAACGTATTTTGTCTTAAAAGAAAAACAATCACACGTGTACCATCCGTTTGCCACCCCTGCCCTGGAGTAACCAAAACAACTAAGAAAGGATGGCATCCCAGGGGCTGGAGCTACCTGCCACAAGAACAGCTTGGGAAGCTACACAGTAAGTGGGCAGCAGCATCAGAGCGCAGAAAGACAGAGGCAGCACACGGAGCGGGAAACCGTGTCTGCAGCACCTGAGGAAAAGCCAGAAGTGCATGAACCAAAATGCTGAGCACACACCCTGACGTGCATGCCACAGTCAACTCAGGATGACCTCGGCCTACAGGTGAAACCGAACCGCCTAAGTGAAAACTGCTGGGAGAGAATCCAGGTTCCATCAAGCTGAGCCTTGGGCCAGACAGAACTCTAGGTATGGCACCAGAAGCACACTCCACGGGGAGGTGAACAAACAAACCAGACAGCATCAACCCGCTGGTTCTCCAAAGACACCAAAAGAGAGAGAAGATGAGCCACACACACTTGACACACCTAATGGAGATCTGTATCCAGAATATGCACACAAAATCAACAAAAAGCAGTGGGCAGCAGATTTGAATACTTCTCCAAAGAAGACAGATGACCAAAAGTACAAAAAGATGCCCAGCCTCACTAGTTACCAGGGAAACACAAACTGAATCCACGATGCAACATCCTCACAGCCTAGCACACATGTACTGTGTACCATTGGGAAGCGAGGAGACAGTGGCCCGTGATGCGGAAGAGCTAAGGCTCTGGGCACCACTGTGAGGACTCCTCCCTCTCCCTCCCTCTGTCACAGTGGCCAAAGTTTCACATTTGTTAAAGGTAGGAAAAAAAACAGAAGGTTACAGAGAAAACAGGCTGTGCAAAGTGATTTGTGGCTAAATGCAGAGAGGGAAAAATGAAAACAGAAATATCCTCCCCCCAGCGCAGGCTGGGTGCTAGTGAAGAGGCTCAACAGCTGCCCTGGGACTCAGACCACCTCCAGTTTGCATTCCTAGGTGTTCACCACGGAAAAAGCAATTTCACAGCCTCACAAAGGCCGAGCTTTGTTTCTGATGGCCCAAACCCAGAAACAAGCTCCCATGTACCAAGAGGTGAAAGGGCAAATAACTTCCAGGTTGCTTAAACAATGGAAAGGACCCACGTAGAAAACGGATAACCTGCTGATCCACACAAGCACAATGAATCTCACTATCTACAATGAACCAAAGCAGCCTGGACTGGAGTAAGACCTAAGAGCACACACTACATGATTCCATTTATAAAAATTCTAGAACATGCAAATATGACAGAGGGTGGCTGGGTTGACATGGGCCAGGAGGTAAGCGGGAGTGCTGCAGCGCTGACTGCGGTGAGGGGTTTGTGATGATTACATGTCACATCAGTTACACCTTAATAAAGCTGTTAACACACAGTCTACATCCCTTACAAAGCAAGAAAAAGCCACTGTACCAAAAATAACGGAAAGCACAGTTCTGCTTAATTACCATGAATAGCTCCAGTCACCATAACACTCAAAAAGCAAGCCACGGTCTTCGAGTTTTACTTCGCAAATGACATGAGAAGATGAGTGTGCTGACAGCAGTTGCAGGCACCCCTCTAAGGACCCCTTTTTACCAGAGCCCTTGCTCCTGCAACCCAGCCTCCAAGTGCAGAACCACAATGTCCAAAACAGCACCAAGCCAGTTCTGATGGGAACAGGACCTCCCAGCCCCCACTAAGCACACACATCCAGAATCAAGCCACTCGGATCCACCCTGGAAGAGTCCTGCTCCCCTGCCCAGGTCCACAGAGATGCTGGGTGGCAGACTATGTCCCCTGACTCATCACCTAAACAGTGGAAAGGACAACTTCTCCCAAATATTGGAGAACAAAGCTCTGATACTGGGCCAAAGGCCAACACCCGGCCCCTGCTAGCCTAGGGCGTGGGGTAGTCAGGCCCAAATTCCCAAACCCCCCAGCCCTACACTCTCCCCGGTGTAGACCTGGACTTAACTGAGTGGACTTAGCTGCGTGCTGGAGGGCGATCTGCAGCGCTGCCTGCCCGACACAGCGCCCTGCTCCCATCACCCAGCCAGACTCGCCAGGAAGGGTGTGCTCCAAGGGCTCACCTTGGAGCACAGCTGGCACCAGTCCACAGGGACTGGACTAGAGTCGCTCCTCACTAATGCTTTTTTCATTCATTAGTTTATCTCTGACTCAACTGGAAGGTCTGCCCTTGTCGTCTGTGGGCAGGAGACAACATACACACCAACACGCACTAGCAGGGTGTTGAAACAACATGCAACATGTACAAATTTTAAAAATTCACCACGCACTTCAAACACCCTCTTTTCCCCTCTAACCGTGGGAGGAACTGATGACCAAATGAGGATCTGAGCATCTCAGGTAGAAATCGGGAACAAAGTGAAGTTCGAGAAGGACCCAGCTTTGTGCTGCAAGAACTGAGCAACACCTCAGAAGAGCGAGGCAGAAGCGCACACAGGAGACGCTGCCCTGGTCGAGCACCTGGCTGGACAATAGCAATGCAGCCTTCAGGGCCAGCCTGTGTGTTGCTGCCTTACGCAACCAATTTGTAACCTGTGAGGATGCACTGTCATTCCTCTCCACTGTCACTCAGGGGGACCCACCACCACAAGCTCTTCTCTCTCCTCTGTCACTGCAGGCTGCTTTTCTGACCACCCACCCTGGGCCCTGGAGACCTCAACTCTAGAAGTCTCCCACTCTCCCGTCATTCCGCTACCTGCTCATCAAGGACAGTTTAAGGTGCCCTCCCCAGCTACCCTGCACATGCCAAAACTCAAGACTGTCCCTTACCCCTTGTACCTTCTACCCTGCCCATGCCCACTGGCCCTAGGACCTAGCCATTTCCACTGCTGACAGTCTCACCAGTAGATGGCCTCAGTGGCCAAGGGCCAGCCCACAGGCCGAAAGAGAGGGAGGAGCAAAGACGAGGCATCTAGCCACAGCACCAGCGCTGCTCAGGGAGAGAACAGATACACAGTTGGCACCAGCAGCACAGTGGGAACCCAGTGAGCAGGAGCCCTAAGAGAGCTCAGAGCCCAAAGGGGCTTCTGCCTTACCCACAAAGGGCCAGTGGAAGGAGGACGGGAAACCAGACTCCACAATCAGCACAGGCAACCAGCATATCTGCTCCCATGGAACATCACAGGACTGCACCACTGGAAACGCACGCCAGGGTATTCATGTCAAAGTACCTGCTGCTGTGTGCAGACACACAGCTCAGCCCCACAATATTAAAATGCTTCTCTGGCCCTCAAGGACCTCAGGTATTACACCTTCTCTGGCTCAGCACCATCTACTCCAGACTTTCCTTCACCAGCCTCAAGCTCACACCCTCCCTCCCCTCTGCACAAGCTGCAGCCCTCTTCACTGGAAAGCAGTCCAGTTAATAAAGAGCAAAAGCATCTTTCTATTCAAAGAGACAGGCACATTACTCCCCTGCCCCCATCCCAAGAGCCTGCAAACAAAACAGCCAAGCAAGTAAGGACAAAATGCCCAACCACAGGGTTCGCACTATCAATATGTCAGAGGGTGTCATTCAAAACAGTCTAGAGCAGGGCACAGTAGCACCTATCTGTCATCCCAGCACTCTGGGAAACTAAGACAGAAGGATGGAAAGTTCAAGCCCAGCCTGGACAATCCATCAAGATGTACTGCAATCTCATCTCCAATTTAAAACAAAAGAAGAGGAAAACTGCGAAGCTCCACCTGAAGGCCCTGGGTGGCAGAGAGAGAGAGAGAGAGAGAGAGAGAGAGAGAGAGAGACAGAGACAGAGACAGAGAGACAGAGACAGAGAAAGAGACAGACAGAGAGATAGAGACAGAGACAGAGACAGAGAGAGACAGATAGACAGAGACACAGAGAGACAGACAGACAGACAAGACAGAGACAGAGAGACAGACAAAGAGAGACAGATAGACAGAGACACAGAGACAGACAGGCAGACAGACAGAGACAGAGACAGAGACAGAGACAGAGACAGAGACAGAGACAGAGACAGAGACAGAGAACAAAATGAAACCAAGTTGTGGACCAGGCCAGTCCCCTTACCCCACCTACTGAGCAATCCCAGCTCAGGGTCCACAGCCTCAACCAAATCATGCACTCTTTTTTTAAGCATCTCTATTCCACACAACTTCCAAAGTTTCAGAAAAGTGTGGGACAACAAGAGCTAAAAGTGGTCTGACCCTAAAAGCACTCTAGACCTCGGCAGTCATGCTTCTCGCATGTGCACCTGTACGTCTCTAGGTGGCCCCAACCTCATTTTGTGATTTGAGGGAACAAGACAAGGAGAAACGACAAGGTCATCAGGAAAGAGCTGCTGGGCGTGGAGCTCCTCCCGCTGAGCGAGACATACCCATGGACCTGCAGCCTTCTGACCCAGCTTCTTTCCCTCCCTCCCACGGGTGATCACGTGCACCCAAGTTAGCCTAAGGAAAGCCTGGCATCAGTGTGCCTCAAGTGTCCTGGGTGGCTGCTGGGCCCTTCAAGCACAGACACGTTAGTAAACACCAGAAGGCCAGGCCAGAGCAAGGGGCTTAAGTGTTAAGCTTCTCCTGCCTTATAGCTCAGATCTGGAGGCCTCCACAGCCTTGGGTCCCAGGGAAGTGACTGCACCGTGGGGCCACGACTCTCCTCAGGGGACTAATCTACTGATGGGCAGCAGCTGAGCCACTGGGAGTGAGGCCTGAAAATTACAGACCCCTCCTCCCTAGACTGCAAGGCTTCCTGCCTGTGGTGCCTCAGGCATGCTGCCCTGCCTTGAGCCAGGTGACAGTGGACTGCAACCCTTACAAACCCTGAGCCAAAATCAACTCCCTGTTCCTCTTAAGCTGGAGGTATAAGGTATTGTTTCTCAGTGACAAAAAAAAGTAAGACATACTGCTTTTGAGAGCTGGGGCTCCTGGATCACCTTCTGATCAAGAGCATGGCAGAGCTGCACCAGAGTAGAACAAAGGCTCTAAGGCTGAGTCGCACTCCCTTCCAACCAGGCCTTGACCCTCAGAACTTACCTGGGCACGACCCTCACCAGCAGGTACAGCCTAGCCACTGGACCTGGCCTGACTCTAGATTCTTCCTATGCCTCACCATGCCCTTCACTTTTTTTTGTTGCTTTTGTACAAGGAACTGAACTCAGGACTTTGTGCTTGCCAGGAAGGCACCGTGCTGCTGAGCTCTGTCCTTGGTCTAATCCTTTACTTTTTAATATTCAAATCTCTTGCCCAGTTCCACCTATGCTTACTAAAATGTCCTTGTCTTATTTGTGAGGTTCTGCAACAAGAAACAACCTGCAGTCTGTCTCAGAAGGGTTTTTCCTCCCACCGGTAAGGAGAGCGCTTCCGCCAAGAGCCTACAGACACCACTTCTGTGACACCTTCAGCTCTCTTCAGCCAAGTCTGGCTTCTGGTTTCTCGCATCTCCCAACACCAGTGTGCACAGACCTCTTTCCGCCCAAGCTCCTCTTCTGGGAGCCTGGGCCCACAAGCCGTGTGGGGAAACCACTCCCGGGGAGCCTTCCAGACTTTCACTCTCACCAGCACTTCTGCTCAGGGAACCAGGCTGTGCTCAGTGGGATCAGTCCAAGAAATCAGCTCCAGTTTCCCTGGTCTCTGAGGATAAGGTGGGGTTCATTCCTGTTCTTAAGTCCAAGATGCCAGGACTCTACACAAATAGCTTCAATGTTAGACAGTTTTAATATGTGCTCTTTCCCCAAGGATGCCAAACTCATCTAACAGCACTCTGGGCGTTCCCTGTATCTTCCCTGATGAAAGGTCAGTTCCATATTTGTCCTCCTGGCCCAGCAACTGAATGGAGGACAGCACTGGCTCCTTGGTTGTGTTATGTTGTTCCGTTTGTGGTACTGGGGGACTGAATCGAGGGCACTCTACCACTAAGCTACATCCCCAGCCACCTTTGGCTTTTTGTTGGGAAACAGGGCCTTGCATGTCCAGTGCCCCTGGGCAGTCACCTAAATGCAAGGATCACAGGCATGCACCACCGCACCTACCAAGGCAGGCCTCTTTCACTTCACTGTTCTAACCTCTGCTCCGATTTTCTCACAGACTTCACCTCATGGTAATGTGAATACGTATTGTTCTCCATGCATTCTTACTAGTGTGTGTCTCAAGGATGCAACTAGGACACAGGAGTGCACAGCATGGGCACTAGTGCGTAAGCAGCCACCTGGGCCACGTCCCACAGCAAAGGAACCCGCAATGGCTCTGCAGGAGCCCAGAGGCGGAGCACACAGGCCGCTCCTGGACAGAAACCCAGCTCTGCTCACTGGCAAAGATGAGAGAACTTGCTCTTGTCAGTTCCCTGGCCCCAACAGCATTCCTTCTGCAAGCTGCAGCTCCCACGTGGGTCTTTCTGGAAGCTGCTCCTGTCACGGAAGTTATAACGTCCCCGACACACTTTATTTGCAAGTACACAGATACAATGAAAGACTATAGGTCCAGGGTCAGCAAGATGGTTCAGCGGTCTAAAACGCCTACTCAGGCAAGCTTAGGCAACTGCAGGGACCGCAGTTCGATTCCCAGCACCACATGCTGTGCCAGCCCCCACCCTCAGGGCAGGCTGAGCCAGCCACAAATAAATACATAAATATATATTTTTTTAAAAAAAGGAAAACCAGAGGTCCAGTCCACCTGGGTAGTACGTGCGTGCCAGTGGCAGGACTGGTCAACTTCCTGTAAACCATCAACTCTGCTTGTTCCAGAAGGGCAAATGTCTAAATTCCCACAGCTCAAACTGCCTGGTCTCTCAGTCTTTGCTACTCACACTCAGCACTGTGTGGTCTCTGATGGGCTAACAAACAGAGGCCCCATCTCCCCTCCCACATGTCTGGACTTGTACTCGGGCCTTTATCCAGAGGGTGGAGAAGGCCTGGTCCAGCAGCATCAGTGGTAAGACTGAGAGCAGCCCAGCAGTAGGATGAAGCTCCAGAGGCCAGATGTGTCCCACCAGGAGCTCCACACAAAGGATTCTTTTTCTTTTTTTTTTTTCTTTTTTTTTTTTTTTGTCTTTTTGAGACAGGGTCTCGCTATGCAGTTGAGGCTGGCCTTGAGCTCACTTTTGTACCCCAGGCTGGTCTCGAACTCGCACCGATCCTCCTGCCTCAGCCTCCCAAGTGCTGGGATTACAGGTGTGTGCCACCACACCCGGCTTAAATACAAAGTATTGGTAGCTGCAAGAATGTTTTAAAAGTGCTAAGCCCATAAACAAATTCAAGGAAGTAAGATGGGCTGGCAAGTTCTCTGAACTCAGCTACCAGGTAATCTCACTTAGCATAACAGGCCCAGCAATGACAGGATAATGGGGCCCAGCATCAGCTGGCCACCAACATGGACACCCTAAACCTACTGTGTGCAGAGCCACACACACACAGCACCTGCTGCATGCTACGCTGAACACTCATGGAGCAGGGGCTCTGCGGAGAATCATGCACAGGGCACCGGGGACACACTCCCACATGTGCACGTGCTGAGGACCCTGTATCCAGCTGTAAGCCAGGTTTATCGAGTGCTATATCCCTGGCTAGAGTTCACCACCAAATCCCTGAAGCCCACAGAGATGCAGAGTGCACCTGGAGCACCCATTGCTTCACACATGCCACTGGCCACTGACTATCCACAAAGGCACACTACACAGCACCCTGCTGACTTCATCTGAGGGGCCACACAAACAAGAAGGCTAGAAGACTAGAACAGGGTAGACAAAGATGAGGCCAAGGGCACAGGAGAAACAGCTTGGGATAGGCACAGGGACTGAAGAAGCCCAGGCTTTCCATTGCCAGGTGAGGCTGCAGCTTTCATTCAGGGTCAAGGAGCAGCTTCAGCACACTCCATAAAGCAAAATAGGGATGTAGCCATCAGATGGGGGTGGGGCACTAGGCGAGGCCTAAGGACACAGGGACGAGGGAGGTAGGAGGACTGGAGCTCACAAGGCAATTCCTCGGCTCTGAGGAACACAATCAGGAACTTGGCAAAACCCAATAGCCACTTATGATCAAATAAAAAAATCCCAGCAAACAAAAGCCTCAGGATATTCAGAACAGAAAAGACATCCTCACTCTGAAGAAAACACCTATGGCAACTCTAATCCTCAGTGCAAACCAGGAAACATTTCCTCTAAAATCAGAAAGCCACCCGTCAGCACCAGCCGGGACCAGTAAGCCCAGCTCACCATGAGCAGGGACAGTGAGAGGTCTGGCTCTGAGTAAAGCTGTCATCGGGCCAAGAGTAAGAGTCTCTGTAGACACACATGAAGTACTGGTCAGAGTGTGAGACAGGCCATCCACACTAGGATCCAGCTCACCAGCAACAAAGAATGTTTAAGAGGCAATCTTTTAAAAAATAGCATTTACAATAGCAAGTATAAACCTAGCCTCAGGATGAACCTAACAAAACACATACAAGATTCATTTAGAAAAATATATATAAAGCCTCCTTAGAAGATATTGTGGGAGATCTAAATTGAGTGCTAAACCATGTCCACAGGAGGGAAACACTGCGGGTGGCTTCCAGTGGTACTGAGCAGCTGGCGGGGCACATGTGCCAGAGGTGCCCTGCACTGCACTATATGGTGGACATCAGCTCTCCCAATACAATGCCAACCAAAATGACTTAGAACTACTCCCAGAGCGCCAACTTATGAGAAGAGATGCAAGGGAACTGGGAGTGCCAGCATCAAGCTGGAAGAAGGTATCACAGGGGAAGAGCAAGCCCACTGACAGAATTCCTACAAACTAGCAAGGAAGCAACAGCCCAAGTAAAATCATTTGACAGGACACCCAAGATACAGCAACCCTAAGAATACGAAAAACCACCTTCATCAGCACTGATGGAAAATCGAACTGCTATTCCTAGATGCGAAGAACTGAAAAGTCTGGCCATAACAAGTACTGCAGGGACACCCAAAGAACTCGTGGTAGACAGGCAACCTGCTGGCACTGGCATCTCTCACCTGGGCCAAAGCCAGGCAGAGCCACTGTGAGAATGTAAACAACAGGCTAACATCCCTCTGCACTCACACAGTGCATGTCAGAATACAAATGCAACAGTATGCAGTGTGGCAAACCCTTCAGGGCGTGCGGGGATGATAGCCTGTGGGGGCACATGTGCCACAGGTTTGCCACTACTTGTACACAGGAAGGGCACCACATCACAACAAGGTGGACTTGGGCCTACAAGCACACCACGGTTTAACATGCAAAATATAACTCACCATATGCGAGACTAAAATTTAAAATAAAAATCTGCCAAAACCAAGCATCCATTCACAACAAGAATTCTACAGCAAACTAGGGACCCAAGTATCAGAGACTGACTACATGCATCCCCACAGAATCTATACGCTGAAACTCAATTCTCAGGTGATGGTATCAGAAGGGAGGCACTCTGGGAGATGACTGGGTCATGACGAAGGAGCCCCTGTGAATGCGACCAGCCAATGGCCCTTAGAGCCACCTACTGCATAAGGACAAAGCCAGCCCCCTGCAGACACCAAAGCTGCCAGTGCCTTCATCTTGGATTACTGGCATTCAAGGAGCATAAAAATAAATGTCTGTTATAAGCATTAAGTCTCTGGTATTTTGTCAGGGCAGACCAAGTGGATACAGTAGAAGGGAACTCCTCCACCTAATAAAGAGCATCAACGAAAAACCAGACGCTGGGACCATACATTTAATGAGGTGAGAATGAATGCTTCCCTTGAAGGGCGACTCAGCATTACATGGCAGGGTCCATCCAGTGCAATAAGGCATGACTAAGAAGCAAAAGGTATATGGAATGGAAAAAAGTAAGCTTCTGGACAGGGGAAGGGGCACACACCTGTAATTCCACCACTTGAAAGGTTGAGGCAAGAAGACCAAGAGTTCAAGGCCAACCTGTGCTAGTGAGTTCCAGGCCAGCCTGAACTACATAGCAAGATCGTATCTCAAAAACATCAATTCCAGGGAGCTGGGGAGATGGCTCTGAGGCACAAGTGCCTGCTGGGCAAGTGCAAGGTCGTGAGTTTGAACCCCGA